>JAJPUD010011205.1:26837-55988 GCA_023553655.1 Myrmecobius fasciatus | reverse complement strand
GTGTGTGTGTGTGTGTGTGTGTGTGTGTGTGTGTGTGTGTGTGAAAGAGATCAAGACAAATTGAGACAAAGAGATAGAGATAGAGAGACAGAGATAGAGATAGAAAGACAGAGAGACAGAGAAAGGGAAAGGAAAAAGAGAGACAGACCGATACAGAAAGAAAGAAAAAAAGAGACATAGAGACAGAGACTGGTCTAAAAGGACTGAATTGGAGCAATGGGTTTTTTACAAAGATGCAAATTTAGGTGTTGTGTGGGGGACAAGAAAAAAACAAAACTTACAAATTAAAACTTTCTCAAAGTGCAATGGGAAGGTGATAACATTCATTTCCTTATTTATTGGGTAGGTTATAGTGGCAATTCTTTCAGAACGTGATCTGGCTAAATGCATGACCACTGACATTCCTTCAATTTTCTATGGATCTGTAAGCTCAAGGGTTTGGAACATGGAGGTATTTGGGATAAACTAGATAAGAAGAAGAGGTGTGTGAGTGTGTGTGTAAGTGTGTGTGTGTGTTGCTGTTGGTATCAGGATGATGAACAAGATCATAACCAACAATTGTAGAATTGGGTAAACAATTTGAAAGATGTTTTCAATTAAACTTGAAGGGAGCAAAGGGAAGAAACTTTGGAGTTCAGAACAGTGCTCCCGTGGAGCAAGAGATGCTGGCATACTGCTTTGTGCTAGAAACAGGATTGCTGGATTTTATGGGTAGAGAGTATGAAGTCACTTCTGCCAAGTTTATCCACTTGAGGAGGGAGCAGGACAGTGTCAGGTGAGAGAGATACTCTCTACGTCTCCAGCCAGGTGAGGGTGGAGATTAGAAGTACCCTCCAGTAGCTTACATTTTAAACTAGTAATAATCAGTTAGTTAATTATTAGGTTTTGCTATTTCTATTTGCTAGAGAAGCAAACAGTATAGTCAGTATTATTTCAATCTTGGAGCCCTTGCATAAAGGTCTGGTGACCCTGACCTGGCTTTGACACTATTGATAATTCTCTGAAACTTTTCCCATGAGAGTTTTTTGAGTTTCATTCTTGCCCCCAGTCTTGGTTGGTGACTTTCCCCAGATGGTTAATAGCATTTATATTTTATTACTCAGTTCCCTGTAAATTGTTATGAAACACTTCAGTTTCTCTTTTCCTGGGGACATGAGAACTTTTGAAACAAGAAGAGAGACATTTGTTTTTCCTTCCTAAAGACATCTTGCAGCATTTTGTACAAAAACTGGGGACACTTGTCTTACCTAATATAATTATATGGAGTAGAATCAAAAAACGTGTGTCAGAGGAGACATAGGGAATATTTTCTCCTGGGATTATGAATACTATAAGCTTTATAAAACATACCTGAGGTCCAGATGGAAGGAAACACACACACACACACACACACACACACACACACACACACAATTTCCCTAAACCTAGAGTTCAGTATAGAAAAGGAGTTATGGAAAATAGGTATGGAAAAGATCTTAATATAACAGATTTAGTGCTACTGCTTATTATAGTCTACCTTCTACCATCTTACAGAAGAGGAAACAGACCAGGAAAGTTGTTCCTTACCTGAAATCACAGAGAATAAGGATCAGAGGTAAGGAACCTAGTTCTTCAACCTAGAGCCAATGATTTTTCCAATATAACATGTTGCTCCATCCCCTTAAGTTCAGAAACACATATTGTATACCAAAAAAGCCATTTTAAAAATAAACAAAAAATCCCTAATATCTTTTAAAAAAAGACTATTACTTCTTGGTTTATGATCTCTCGATCACAAATAATAAAAAGCAACAGTTAAATAAAAGCAATAAACAAAGTGATCATATATGATAACTATATGCAGCATTCAACACCCATGTTCCTCCTCTCCTTAAAAGAAAGCTATAGGTTTCAGGACCAAACATTTCTTTGCAACTGATTTCAGTTTCTATTTAGTGTTGCTTAAAAATTGTTTAAATCAGTCAATTTTTTTCTGAATTTATTTAATATTTCCCCCATTACATGTAAAAACAATTTTTAAGATTTATTTTTAAAACTTTGAGTTCAAAATTCTCTCCCCTCCTTCCTTCCCATCCCCCACCCTCATCAAGAAGACAAGCAATTGGATATATCACACATGTCATGCAAAACATTCCATATTAGTAATGTTATGAAAGAAAGCACAGACAAAAAACATCTTAAGAAAAATAAAGAAAGTTTAAAAAAATATGCTTCAATCTGTACTCAGACACTATCAATTCTTTTTTTCTGGGGATGGATAACATTCTTCATCAAATGTCCTTTAGAAATGTTGGATCATTGCATTGTTGAGAATAACTAAGTTATTCACAGCTGATCATTTCATAATATTGTTGTTACTTTGTACACAGTAAATTTCATTTTATATCAGTTCATGTAAGTCTTCCAGGTTTTTTTTTTTATAGCATCCTTTTCATCATTTCTCATAGTACGATAATATTCCATTTTAATCATATATCATAATCCATTGTCCAATTGATGGGCATCCCCTCCATTTCCAATTCTTTGCCAACAGAAAAGAGCTGCTATAAATATTTGTGTACATATAGTTCCTTTTTCTTTTTGTTTTTTCTCTCTTTTGGGAAATGGACCTAGTAGTTGTATTGCTAAGTCATACCCTATGCATGTTGTTATAGGCCTTTGAGCATAGTTCCAAATTGTTCTCAGAATGGTTGAATCAGTTCACAACTCTATTATTGATGCATTAATGTCTTATTTTTTCCACATTTCCTTCACCATTTGTCATTTTTTTCTGTCCTATTATCGAATCTAATAGACATGAGGTAGTACCTCATAATTGTTTTCATTTGCATTTTTCCAGCCAATAGAGCATTTTTACATATGGCTATAGCTTTGATTACTTTATCTTAAAACTTACCTTTTTGATAATTTATCAATAGGGGAATGGCTCTTATTTTTATAAATTAATCAGTCAAAATTTGTTTTCTCATACTTAACTTCTTCCAAATTCTCCCCTGCATTGAAAATGCAAGAAACTCACAATCCACTATCTATATCTCTATCTCTCTAGTCAGTCAAAACCATTTCCACATTGGCCATCACCTTCTGCTTTTGTCTCTCTCTCTCTGTAAATGCATATATGTGCATGTATATGTCTATGTTTATGTATACTTATATATAATATACTCATACATATAAATATATATGTATATATGTTTCATTCTCTACTCTGAATCTTTCTCCCTCACATAAGGAAGTGGGTAACATGTTTCATCATTAATCCTCTGGACAAATTATGCACAAATAATAATCTAGTATAACAATATTCTGTTTCACTTATGTGCCATATACTTATTCATGCAGTCCTCAATTTATGGATCCAACCTTTCAATTCCCATACTTTGTCACTTCAAAAAGAGCCATAAATATTTTTGTACTTTAATAAAGTTGGTTTTGCTTAGGACTAACCCTTCCTTTAATCAGCTCTCCCTCCAATTCCCCTTCTTCCTTTCTATACATTTTTCTCCTTGAGTGAAATATATTTCTGTGCTCAACTCTGTGTGTATGTATGCACAAGTATGTGTTTATGCATGTGGTATATGTGGCACATATGTTTGTGTATATATATAGATGATATGCAGTGTGTTTTAGGGTATACATGTAGGATGTATAGGAATAGATATGGTATATGTATTTTTGTATGTATATATTTATGTGTGGTATGTGCAGTATATGTATGTATGCATGTTTCTTCTTCTTTTTTTTGACTATATCAGATGGGAATGAAGTTCAAGAATCATTTGCTTTCCTCACCTCCATCTCCCTTTTGGTACAGATATCTATTTGTGCTCATTGATTATGTGAGATATTTTTCAAGTCTTTTTTCTCCTTCTACCCTTTCATAATCCAAAACACAATTTTCTTCTCTCTTTCCATAGTATCAAGATATAAAAGAACCACTTCAAGCTCTTGTCTAATTGTACTTCCTCCAACACTCCTAATGATGGGATTCAGAAAGAATGTAAATATCATCTCCACATATTTGAATATAAACAATTTATCCTTACTTGTCCTAATTTATCATTGTTCATTTGTGTTTACCTTTTTATGTTTCTCTTTATTCCTGTGTTTGAACTTCAAAGTTTTTACATTCCTCTGATGGTGTAAGGTTTATCAGAAAAATTTGAAAGTTCTGTATTTCATTAAAGATTCATTTTTCCCCTGTTTCATTATATTCAGGTTTGCTAGGTATGTTATTCTTAGCTCATATCCTTTGCCTTCTGGAATATTGTATTCTAAGTTCATTGCTGTTCAATAAGGATGACTGTAAATCATATGCTATCCTCACTTGTGGCTCCTTCATACTTGAATTCTTTCTGAATATTTGTAGTATTTTTCTTTGACTTCAAAACTTTGGATTTTGGTTATTTAATTTTGGGGAATTTTCCTTTTGGGATTTATTTCAGGAGGTGACTACTGGATTCAATTTCTACCTTGCTCTCTGACTCTAAGAGATCTGATCAGTTTCTTTTTAATATTTTTTTTAAAAGTATGCCTAGGTTCTTTTATTCATCAAACCATTCAGATAGTTCAATGATTCTTAAAGTTTTTCTCCCCAACCTATTTTACAGGTCATTTTTTCCTGACATACTTTAAAAAAATTAAATAAAATTCCTTTTTCAATTCTTTCTTCTATAACACTCATTTCCCCCAATTTTTTTTACTTAAATGTTTACATTGAATTTATAAATAAATAAAACTCTTGCTTTGCCTTTTCCATGAATTCTAATTGAATTTTCCAAACCCATGTTTTTCTGAGACTGCTTTGCAGTTATTTTCTTATTTGGGATTTGTATCTTGTATTTCCTTACTACCAAATTAGCACTTTACACGATAAGACTCTTTTTTGTTTATTTGCCCATTCTTCCAACTCACTTTTTGACTTTGTTCTTGATGTTAGGGTCAGGGTTTGACACGGTTTTAGAAGGGAGATCTGGGTTGATCCTATTGTTATTTCTTTGTGGTATTGAGATGTGTTATTCCAGGGTCTCAGGAACAAGCTGGTCCAGCAACCTTTCAGTTCCCCAAAGTTTTCTGATCTACAGTAAAGTCTGAATGGTTACCCCTGATATGAGCTGGGTTTCTCTTTGATCTAACACAGATTGGTGCTGGACTTAGCCCCTAATTGCCAGTCAAAAAACTTTGTTCAGACTGGCAGAACTGCAGACTCCCCATTGACCTTGTGCTCCTATCTTGGTTATTTTTCTGCAGTTTTAACTAGATGCTGGAAATGAGACCTTCCTCAGCACCTGAACTCTGATTCATACCACTGCTACTGAATTTTCTCCTTTGTCAGTACACTGTTCAAGGTGTGAAAGTTGGAATATCTTCTACATGTTCAGGGCTTCTTCTCACCTTGTCTAAGATCTCTGATCCAGAACTGGATACTAGATGACAAAGGTGTTAATTCAAATCTGTCCCAGTGGAAATTCACTACTATGGGTCTGGGGTACCCTCCTATAGTTCTGGGACCTCTTCTTGATTGGTACACAGCCTGTCTCTGGGAGCTAGAGCATCTGCAGACATGATGCTCCTGGCCAACCTCATCCTCTGTCTCCAGACCTTTCTGAATGTCTGTCTATGCCAAAACATGGCTGAACAAATAACTTTTTGTGCCTTTTTTCTGCATTTTCCCTTCAGTGTTAAGTCTGATGCATTTCCTAGATCTGTATGTAGGAAGTTTATAGAGGGGAGGTAGACTATATTGCTTCCTATCCTTCTGCTATCAAACTCTACCTCCCTTATTTTCATTTTCCTTTACCTTATTATAGTCATTGTGCAAATCATTTTTCTGTTTCTGATTCTTTATGTATCAGTCCATAGTTTCCCATATTTCTTTGAATTCTGCCTTTGCCTAATTTCTAGTGCTATGACATAATTCTTATACATTTTAGTATTATAACTTGTACAGCCATTCCTCAATTGACAAGTACCATGCCTTTTTTGTACCCATGAAAAAATATCTATCAATATCTCTATCTACATATACACACATATGCTTATATGTGTGTATAAATGTATATATAAATTTGTATATTGTGAATACATTGTGTATATTTATATGTAAAAGTATATTGTATTCTGATTTAGTGATCCCATGCTACAAGGATATCAACAATAAAGGAAAAAGGCATTTAGCTATCTATCTACCTATATCACAGGATACAAACAGTTTAGACACTTATCTAACATAATTCTAAATTGTTTTCTGGAATTTTGCCTACTTCACAGCTCTATTAATAGCAGTTTATTGGACCTGTTTTCTTCTAGTCCTTCCAATATTAATTACTTCCATTTTTACAACTTATAGTTAGCAATTTGCCAGGCAACACTCCAATACACTCACAACAAAAGTGACTTTTCCAGGATCACACAGCTAGTGTGTGTCTTTCTGATTTTCAGGCCAATTCTCTAGCCACTACATCACCCTACCTTGCACCTGATATATAATGCATAAATCATAAATGTTTATTGGCTAATTGGCTGCAAAACTAACATGAGACAATTATTTGAGAGAATAATCAACATGATAACCAATGTAATCTCAGCTTTGATGGAGGTTTATTGTCTTAAAGTGAAAGTCTTATTATATTAATCATTTCCTCAAAAAGTTTCAATGACTCCCTATTACCACTAGGCTAATTCACAAGCAGCACTCTCTGCAATTGAAAGGTTGCTATAATCAAGCTGCAATCTTTCTTTTCAGATGAATTTTACATTACTTCCTTTCACATGATCTAGGTTAAATCAAGCTGACCTACTAGCTAATCTTCATAGACAATATTTCATCTTCTATTTCCATGTCTTTTATAACAGCCTGTAATAATAATTAGTTCAGTTTAAGCTAAGGGCCATTTAGCCCTAAAGGTCAAAGTAGTTTCCTCCTCTATGATTTTAATGAATTGATTTTAGATGAACAATTGTGAATCCCCCACATACACTTTTCAGCTCTAATTAATTCACTTAAGAAATATTTCTTATCAAAATTGAATTCCTTTAAGTGGATAGGATACTAAATAGTGGCCCAATACTTTCCATTGTTGGATTTCATAAGACATGATACATTCAACCTCCTTACCTCTGATTAAAAAAATGTAGTTTCCTTGAAAGCATAGTTTGGATGCTACCACCTAAAAAAGGGTTTTCTTGTTATCTCACATGGTGTTCCCCTATTTTGAAATTGATTTCTATTTATAATTATTATAAATGTTAGTATTTATATATTTTTTCTGTACAGTTATATTAATTATTTAATAACAAGAATAGCAGACTTTTATATAATGCCTAGATATGCCACATTTGCCTATATACTTATTGTATGTAACATCATACATTGACATATAAATGATATTACACCATATTCTACATTACAATCTGTACTTATATAGACACTGTCCAAGGACTTTATGATTATTATCACAGTTGATCCTCAAAATTATGTTAAGAAGTAGGTATTATACTTCCCATTTTACAGTTGAGGAAACTAAGGAAGATATAAGTTAAGTAACTTGCCCAGGGTGACATAGCTAGTGAGTATTTGTGGGTGGATTTAGCTCAGTTCTTCTTGACTCCAGATTCACACTATATCTATTATAGCATCTAACTGTAAAAAAAAAAATAAGTTTCCTGAGGCAGGGACTGGGATCTTTAACCTTTTTTTCCCCTCCAGCACTTAGAAACTTGCCTGGCATATTAGCTACTTAATAAATGCCTTTTGAATTGAATTTAATTCTTCACTCACTTCCATCTTTGAATGCAATGATCTTTGGATACTTTGGAAACAAAAGCCCGTGCCAATGGAGCTCCGCCTGGTGTTTTCCATTCCACCAGCCTCCTATACTGTGAAGCTGTGGCTCTAGGCAGGGACAACAATGGGAGTTACTTTGGCTTTCAGCCTAGAAATTTCAGATCTACCTTCGTCTGCCTTAAACAGTCCAGAAACGCACACCTGAGCAATTCCTGCTTCTTAATTGGGATGCTGTCTCTTTGGAGTAGCAGAAATGCTTCAGCCTTTGTTCTGCCTTTAATCACATTTGTGGAGCCTCCAGCTTTTTTTTCCTTAAAAAATAAAATGTTTTCTGTCTGTAATAAGTGGCAAGTCAGACTGTTGAGTGGAGAGGAGTCGGATAATTAAGTTCTTTATGGTAGTTGGATGCTTTTGATGGGCTTTTATTATAAGGACAGATAAAAATGGAGGAGTGTTACAATGTGGCAGGGAAGGGGACAGAGAAGGAAGGCTTTTGTTTTTCAGGGACAGCAGGAGCCTTGCAGGCACAAGGAGGAACATCCAGCCTCCATCATAGCCACTTCAAAGGATCAATTCCCATAGCTGGATGAGGCTGGAAGGATAAGAGGACTTTATTTTTGTGGAACTTTATGAAATTTACCAAAGTCTCTCCTCACAACCTTGGGAAGGAGGAAACATTATTGATCTTATTTTTACAGAGGAAAAAGAAATTGAGGCTTAAATAGGGTAAATGACTTGTGCACAGTCACATAGCAAGTAAATGAGGAATCCTGAATTTTTGACTAGGTCTTTTGCCAAAGAGGAGAATTGCATAAGAAAAAAAAGTCTTGGCTCATCAGATAACAGATTTAGAGTTGATGGGAACCTTAGAAGACATCTAATACAAACTTTTCATTTTTTATAGGGAATGGAATCTGAGTTGAGGTTCTCTAGACTTGTTAAACAACTTGCTTAAAGTCACATAGGTAAAGATATGGATCATAAATCACAGTTGGAAAGGATGGTTGAAGCTATGTAGTCCAACTCTCATTTTATAGATGGAGAAATTGACACACAAAAATGTTGAGTCTACTTAGAATTATACAGTGAAAACATAGAATTATAGGAGAGCTGGAAGAAACCTCAGAGACCATTTTATCTAAACCCCTCCATTTTACAGAGTGAGTAAGTAATAGGAAAAGCAATAATACATCATGTTTAAAATCAAAAAATGTGGATTAAAATCCCAGTTCTGCCACCTATTACTTATTTAACTAGGAGAAAGTACCTTAATCTAAGTTCCTTCTACCTCTAAATCATATAACCTCTTTGGGTCTATTTTTTCTAAATGTTATCCTTAAACTTTAAGGAAGATACATTAGTGATCCTGAGACTCTCTGACCTTAGAGTACTATTGTTATGACAATCTGTTTGTCAATGATTCTAAAGTTTTCTGGTCCTATAAACATTGCTGATTGTCCAATACATAATCTGCTGGTCAGTGATAACCAAATTCCTGAGACCACTCCAGTTCATAAAATTAACATATCAGTGACAAGAAGAACTGGATAAATGTGTCTCTTTTCTCTTGGTTCTTTGCTAAATTCTTTTGGAACTTAGCCGACTTCAATTGCAGTTAAAATTACAATAAACTTTGCCCATTGACTTGGGAAAAAAAAAGCTGGGGTCTTTGGGTTTATCAAACACTAAATTATTAAAGTTATTGCCTAGATTGTCCTGATATACTATCCTATGCCACTGATCGACTACTCTATTTCTTAGCCAGTGCCAAATGGTTCTGATGACCGCTGCTTTATAATATAGTTTTAGATCTGGTACAGCAAGGCCACCTTCATCTGCCTTTTTTTTTTCATTAATTCCCTTGGAATTCTTAACTTTTTGTTCTTCCAAATGAACTTTGCTACTATTTTTTCTAGATCTCTAAAATAATTTCTTGGGAGTTTGATTGGTATGGCACTAAATAAGTAAATTAGCTTGGGTAGTATTATCATTTTTATTATATTAGCTCGGCCTACCCATGAGCACTTAATGTTTTTCCAACTGACTAGGTCTGATTTTATTTGTGTGGAAAGTGTTTTGTAATTTAGTTCATATAGTTTCTGACTTTTCTTTGGCAGATAGATTCCCAAATATTTTATCCTATCATCTGCTATTTGGAATGGGATTTCTTTTTGTATGTCCTGCTGCTGAACTTTGTTGGTAATACATAAAAATGCTGATGATTTATGTGGATTAATTTTGAATCCTGCAACTTTACTAAAGTTGTGAATTGTTTCTAGTAGTTTTTTAGTTGAGTCTCTAGGGTTCTTTAAGTATACCATCATGCCATCTGCAAAGAGTGATAATTTGGTTTCTTCATTACCTACTCTAATTCCTTTTATCTATTTTTCTTCTCTTATTGCCAAAGCTACATTTCTAATACAATATTAATTAGTAATGGTGACAGTGGGCAGCCTTGTTTCACTCCTGATCTTATTGGAAATGGTTTTAGTTTGTCTCCATTATATATGATGCTTGCTGATGGTTTTAAGTAGATGCTACTAATCATTTTAAGGAAAAGCCCATTTATTCCTATAATCTCTAGTGTTTTTAATAGGAATGGGTGTTGGATTTTATCAAATGCTTTTTCTGCATCTATTGAGTTACTCATATGGTTTTTGTTAGTTTGGTTATTAATATAACTAATTATGTTGATAGTTTTTCTAATATTGAATCAGCCCTGCATTCCTGGTACAAATCCTACTTGGTCATAGTGTACTATCCTGGGGATGACTTTCTGTAATCTATTGCTAAAGTCTTATTTAAAATTTTTTTATCAATATTCATTAGGGAAATAGGTCTATAGTTTTCTTTCTCTGTTTTCACCCTACCTGGTGTAGCTGTCAGCACCATATTGGTCTCAAAGAAGGAATTTGGTGGTATACCTTCTGTCCCTATTTTCTCAAATAGTTTGTATAGTATTGGAATTAATTGTTCTTTGAATGTTTGGGAGAATTCACATGTAAATCCATCTGGCCCTGGAGATTTTTTCTTAGGGAGTTGGTTAATAGCTTGTTCTATTTCTTTTTCTAATATGGGGCTATTTAAATAATTTATTTCCTCTTCTGTTAACCTGGGCAATCGATATTTTTGTAGATATTCTTCCATTTTATTTAGATTATCAAACTTACTGGAATAAAGTTGGGCAAAGTAACTCCTAATTATTGCTCTAATTTCCTCTTCATTGGAGGAAAATTCTCCCTTATCATTCTTGAGACTAACAATTTGATTTTCCTCTTTCCTTTTTCTTATCAAATTAACTAAAGGCTTATCTATTTTGTTGGTTTTTTCGTAGAACCAACTCTTAGTTTTATTTATTAATTCAATAGTTTTCTTATTTTCAATGTTATTAATTTCTCCTTTTATTTTTAGAATTTCCAATTTGGTATTTAATTGAGGGTTTTTAATTTGTTCTTTTTCAAGTTTTTTTTTAATAATAAGTCCAATTCATTCATCTTTTCTTTCTCTATTTTATGCAAGTAAGCATCTAGAGGTATAAAATTGTCCCTTATAACTGCTTTGGCCGTATCCCACAAATTTTAGTATGATGTCTCCTTATTGTCATTCTCCTCGATGAAATTATTGATTGTGTCTATGATTTGCTCTTTCACCCATTCATTCTTCAGGATTAGATTATTTAATTTCCAATTAACTTTTGGTCTGTTTTCTCCTGGCCTTATATTGCATGTGATTTTTATTACATCATGATCTGAAAAAGATGCATTTACTATTTCTGCCTTTCTGCATTTGATTTTGAGTTTTTTATGCCCTAATACGTGGTCAATTTTTGTATAAGTTCCATGGACCACTGAGAAAAAAGTAAACTCCCTACTGTCTCCATTCAATTTTCTCCATAGATCTATCATGCCTAACTTTTCTAACAATTTTCTAACAAATTTACCTCCCTAGTTTCTTTCTTATTTATTTTGTGGTTTGATTTATCTAATTCTGAGAGAGCAAGGTTGAGATCCCCCATGAGTATTGTTTGGCTGTCTATTTCTTCTTGCATCTCTCTTAATTTCTGCCCTAGGAATTTGGATGCTATTGACTGCCCCTATTTTTTAACACATGAGTTTTGATTGACTGAATGGCTTGAATAATCAAGAATGTTTAAAGGTCTTTTCATTTGTGTTCAGTCATTTCAGTCATCTTCACCTCTTTGTGACTCAATTCAGGGTTTTCTTGGCAGAGAAAATAATTTGCTATTCCCTTCTCCAGCTCATTTTACACATGAAGGAACTTTGACTTGCCTAGGGTCACACAGCTAGTTAGTATCTGACACAAGATTTAAAGTCAGGGACTATATCACAACTAAGATGCCTTTCTAACTCTGGATTATGTGAAGCCATCCTGAGTCAGATTTTGACTCAATGTAGAAGGAAAAAATTGCAAACAGAATTTTCCCAAAATATAACAGGATGAATTGGATGAAGGTCATTCCCTTCTCACTTGTCTCCTTGTCAGTTGTGTTATAGGGAATTTCTTACCTCATTGACTTGATGGTATTGTAAAGAACAGTCTTTGATGCTACCCACTTGTAAGGATACATAGCTTTTTATTGGTTGAGAGACTTCTGAGGGACAGAAGCATAAAAAAGAGAGAAATGGGAGAAGAAGAGAAAAGTGTAGATTTTGAATGACATATGAAAGATTTTTAAAGCCCAAGCCTTGTGGGGAAAAGATGTTCCAGCATTTCCCTCTGAGAGAAATAATTCATTTGGACCATTACTATATCCCAATCAGAATTAATCAATCTGATATGATTCTATAGGTGTAGTGACCATATGTTTTGTATATTAGGTCCATGAGCTATGAATTGTAGATTGTAAGTTCACTTGTTCAGTCATAGGAAGCTAACAAGAGTCTTCCTCACTTGCATTCCCTTGTCATGGTGATCAAGCCCAGTGTGGCAGAGGTGACTCAGTTATATGGAAACTTCTCCAATTTATTTGTATATTCCAGGACCATTCTCTCTCATCCAACATGAGCAGGTGACCATCATATGACCACTTGATTAGTGGAGATGCCTGATGCTTCACTCAATCTACACCTCCTGATGATATAGCATTTTTAGCTTTCTAGAGCAAATGAAATTCTGCATTTCATATGTCTCTTTTTCATATTTGGATATCAAACTTTATAAACACAAGGCACTGGAAGAAGGGGGCATTTCAGATGATGAGGATGATCTGAAGTCTTCTTCATCAGAAGGTACCATGAACCCTTTAATAAAGTGCCATTGACTCAAATTCTGCCTCAGTTTTTTCTATTGTAGGTTGGACAATTTTAATCTGCACACCTCCATTTCAAATACTTATAATTCCAGAGATTGCCAAGGCTCATTGTAGGATTGTAGATATTGTAGACTAATTGGGTGAGATAGTTTTTTTTTCCAGTTCCAAAGGACTCTCTCATTTGAGATTTGAAATCCAATTTTTTTCTCCGCTTTTCCTTTTTTTTTCTCTCTCCCTAAAATTTTTCAGTCAATCAGAAGTTATGTACAGTCTCTCTACATAAAAAAGGAATGTCCATTGGAGGACAACTAAGTCCATCTCAAGTGTAAGTTAGGGATATATTAAGTTAGATTATGAATTTCAGTGAAAAGAACAGAAAAAATCAGAAATCTTTAGTCTGAATTCTTACTCCTCCACTTAAAACTTTGGTGACCTTAACCAACTAAGTTCTCTGAGCCACATTTCCTTTATCTCAAAAATGAGATGATCTTTCATGCCTTCTATGGTCTGTTCCAGTTCCAAGTCTATGATATCATTAAGTTAAATTCCTAACAAGAGACTAATTTGCAATTTATTTCATTCAGGGAGAGCTGAAGAAGCTACCTAATAAAAACTGAAAAAGTAAGGTTTATTTGATGAAAACCTGGAGGGACTGAGATAGTGTATTGTCAGACCACCAGCATATATCTAGTGATGTCTAAGGACAGATTTGAATACAGCTCCTCCTAACTTCATGTCAATCATTCTATCTGTAGTGCCATTTCACTGTCTTACTCGGTCACATGATATTCATATAAGGATTGTTATAGTATTCTTTTCCTCATCTCTGGTCAGACACATCTAGATTGTTATATTCAATTTTCTTTACCACATTTTAGAAAAGGCATTAATAATATTGAGTGTTAGAGAAATACTGTGACAGTGAAAGTGCCTCAAATTAAAGTGAGGACATCATTGATTCAAAGAATTGAGGGTTCTTAGGAAGAAGAAAAGATTAACGAAGGATACAATAGGTTTCTTCCTAATATGAAGGCTATCATGTGGAACAAATCTTAGACTTACGTTAATTAAGGACCTCAGAACCAGGAGCAATGGGGGAAACAAAATAATTAATTAAGCCCATAGAAGTTATTAATTATTAATTTGCCCATAGAAAACACCCTAAGAGTAAGCATTTTCCAAAAGGGACATGGGCTCATTTGAGGAGGTAATGGATTTACTTTAATTGTCGATCTTCATGCAGACTGTTTTTTCTTTTTTTTAGGTATTGCTAGTATAGATCCTCTGAGATCTTGCCAGACTTGGAGATGTTGTGATTCCTTGTAAATACTTACATGGTTGTGTTTTATTTCCTTGAAGAATATGTCACCTAAGATAAGGCAGTGTTTTTTTCCCTTTTTGTTTTTGAATCCCCAGCAGCTTACACAATGCCTAGTGAAAAGTGGTTGCTCAATTAATCTTTATTGAATTAAATTGTTGATTCTCATGCAACATATAATTGCCTCTGGAAAATTGCCCAGGAAAGCTGTCTGAATATATACACACCCTCCTTAAGGGCAAAGGGCATATTTTTGCCTTTCTTTGTATCTCCAGCACTTAGCATAGTAGTTGGCACATAGTAGGTGCTTAGTAAATGGTTGTTGACTGTCTGATTGCTTGGCTGGGAGACAGGGAAGAGACTCCAAGTGTCAGCAAATGATCCATCTATGGGTCACAAAAATTAACTGGAATTGTTTTCTTCCTGAATCATACAGGATGGCTGAAACGGAAAGGTCTGCATATGTAAGATGGGACATCTTTTGTATTCTTAATACTGAATTCACATTTATTAGTAATTGCCATGGGAGCAGGTAGGTGAGGCAGTGGATAGACTATTGGACCTAGAGCCAAGAAGACTCATTTTCCTGAGTTCAAATCTGATCTCAAATACTTATTAAATGTGAGAACAACTCTAAGTAAGTCACTTAACCCTGTCTGCCTCAGTGTTTCCATCTGTAAAATGAGCTGGAATATGGCAAACCACTCCAGTATTTTTCCTTAAGAAAATCCCAAATGGAATAATTAAGAGTGAGATATGACTGAATAGGAAAGGCGATTGTAATTAAAATAACAATATTAAAGCATAATAGATATGATAGGATAAATAGTAAAAAAAATCATAATCATAAGAGCATTATTTTTATTCAAATTGAGAGTTTGAAAAAGGCTCAGGAAATATATACATATACTCTAGGAGGACTTACTAGTTATAAAATGCAGGTCAGAGGGCACTGTTTTTAACTCCTCCAAATACTGTTAAAAAAATTCAGAGAAGAGAATGCCAGGGCATACTGTGAGTGAATATGGAAAGCTATGTTTGCTGACTAAAAGGTCAGGGAAGAACGGGGTAACTGTAATCTTAGGAGACCTTTTTTGAAAGTACACATTTTTCTTCTACAGAGCTCTCTGAGGCAGAAGCCTTTATTTAATAACTAACATAACCCTCAAATATCATAAAGGTGAAATTTGGACAGCTACATCTTGCCTGATAGCTGTCTAATCCTGATACATGGGTTGCTTCCCTTCTCTCATTGAAAAGTCCCAGCTTTAGATTAAGCATATCAATCCTGTTTGTTACCTTTTCTTATTCAGTGGCTAGCACCTTTCCCAGACTCCTTGGGGATCTGACTGCTTTGGCTTGACTGGGGAATAACTTAGTCCATCATTTTGCCCATTTAGCCCCTAGGAAAGCTAATAATGAGCTATCATTAAAGTGGGTGGTGGTAAGGAGCAAGCCTGTATACTCTAAAACAAGTCTCCAAATGTATTATTATAATGAGGATTTAAAACAAAGTTCCAAATGTATTATTCAAATGAGTATATGGGAAAGAATCTTAATGTCATATGCTTGAAATGCTCTTCATCCTCATCCTCATCTCCTGGCTTCCCTGGTTTCCTTCAATTCCCAGCTAAAATTCCATCTTCCATGGGAAGCCTTTCTCAATATTTCTTCATTCTAGTGACTTTACTTCCCTCTGCTGATAATCTTTCCATTTGTAAAAATGGATTGATAATCAAAGCAGCCTCCCAGGGTCGTTGAGGATAAAAGGAGAAAATATTTATGAAGTGTTTTGCTAACCCTAAAGTATTGGACAGATGTTAACTATTATTCTATCTATACCTTGTTGTTCATGTCTATTTACATATTGTTTCATCCTTTAGATTATGAGCACGTTGAGAACTGGGATTGGGGCAGTTAGGTGGTGCAGTGGATAGAGCACCAGCTCTTGTCAGGAGGACCTGAGTTCAAATTTGACCTCAGACACTTAATACTTCTTAGCTGTGTGACCCTAGGCAAGTCACTTCACCTGATTGCCTCAGCAAAAAAAACAACAAAAAAAAAAACAGGAACTGCGTTTTTTTTTTTTATTTTTTTTTGATCCTTAAAATTTAGCATAATTTGTGGAATATAATAGATGTTTCATAAATGTTTGTAGGCTGTGGTGAAAATTGCCCTGATCTCAGAAGCAAACAATGAATTCAAGTATTGCTTTTTATATTATAAGATTATGAACAAGTTGCTTCAGTTCTGTGCCTAGATTTTATTATCTGTAAATCCTCGACTATTTCACACATACTCAAATTATACATGAAATAAACTATGGGCAAGGTGAAGGACTAAGCTACTATAAGCCAAATACTATGCTAAATTCTTTAACAATATTATCTCACTTGATTCTCCCCATAATTTTGGGAGGTAGGTGCTATTAATATTCTCATTTTACAATTGAGGAAACCAAGACAGATAAAGCTCAAATGAATTGCCATGGACATACAGATATACAGTGTCTGAAGCCTTACTGTTTCTCAGCTCAGAACTCTATCCATTATACTATCTAGTTACTTCAATACAATTAATCCATAACCTTCCATAATTTGCCTATAATGGCTCTGGAATTGGTTAATCTAGATTCAGATCCTCTCTCTGACATTTTCTGGATATATGATCTTAGGCAAATTCCTAGGTTTCAGGTTCTCTACCTATAAAATGAGGGGCTTGGGATGGATGACATCTAAGGCCCTATGATGTTTTCAGTCTTATTTTTTTTGTTCAGTCTTATTTCTCATTATTTCTTTTCCTTTTCTCTCTTTTCTAGTGAAATTCTCTTTCTGCCTATTCCCTATATGATATTTTATCTTCTAATCCCATGCTTTTATATAGGTGGCTATTCTATGTTAGAAATGTTCATCTTTTCCCACTTTTACCTCCCAGAATGCTTAGCTTCAAGATGCCCACTCTTAAATAAAGCCTATCCTGGGGCTCTCTGTCATTATCGCTATCTCCATCTTGAATTTGATTTGTATTGTCTTTCTCCTTCCCCATTACCTTCCCCTTTACTTTCTCTCTCTCTTCAGCATTTACTCACTTTTGTAAACATTAATCCCTCCTCTCCTGCCAATAAAATGTAAACTCCTGAGGGCACAAACTTTGATTTTTTTAACTATTAATCCTCCAGCTTTCAGCACAAGGTTTTTCACTTAACACTGTTTAATTCAGGGTTTCCTGGATTCATTTGAGTTTACAGAACATGAGGTACAATGTCAGATTAGGAAAGATGTTTCAGTGAAGATTTTAAGTCTGCTCATTGGCAGCTGTTGGCAGGACATATATAATTTCTGGCTATTTTAGCCCTAGGATCAAATATAAACTCTGCTTTCTGGCACTTATAACTCTTTATAACTTGATCCTTTTTGGTATTTCTCATCTTCTTATTCTCATATGTCCTATACTCATTCCAAATATTCCATACCTTGAATCCTTTTCCCATAATAAAGAAGCTTTCAAGACTCAAATCAAATCTGTAAATATTAATCCCCCACTGCTAGCATCTTCTCTTCTGAGATTACTTCCTATGTACTCAGAATATATCTTTGTATACTTAGTTATTTATATGTTGTCTTCTCTGTTAGAATGCATGTTCCTTCAAAGCAGAGGATCATTTTTTTTGTATCCTGAGAACTTAGTATAGGCTCTGGCTCAAACTGCAGTATTTAATACTTTCTTGTCAATTGGTTGATTCACTGGTTTTCAACTCCATCCCTTAACTGACACTGTTCTCCCCAAGGTTACCAATGATTTATTAAATGTTCAATCACATGACCTTTTCTTAGCCTTTACTGTTCTTGCCTTTTCTGCACTACCACTTCTTCAAAAAAAATTGAAAAAAAAACCCTTTCCTACCTGGATTTCATGATAGAAGTCTTTCCTACCTATTCTACTGCCTCTTGAGGAGATCTTTCTCTGATCTCTTTGTAAAGTCATCATTCCTTTCCAAGTGTAAGCTTATCCTGAAACTTTCTCCTAGCAGTTATCCTCCTCACTCTGTATTTTCTTTTCTTTTTTTTCTAGGTGGTCTCATCACCACCCCAGGATTAATTGTTTCTTATAGTCTAAGGAACCTTAACCTTTTTGTATACCCTACACCCTTTTAGGGTGAAGCCTAAGGTATCCTCAGAATCATCTATTTTAAAAAAAAATCATTTGCAGTTATTTTATTTTAATTTTTAATGGTATTTTATTTTTTCAAATACAGGCAAAGATAGTTTTCAACATTCACCATCAAAAACCTTGTATTCCAAAGTTTTCTGCCTCCCCCCCCAACAAAAAAGCAAGGAATCTGATATACATTAAATGTGTATGGAATCATGTTTTTAAATAATAAAATATATAGAAATATAAAGGAAATTATTTATATTATTTTTTCACTATTCAGTCATTTTCAGTCATATTTCCTTTTTCTTTACTACATTTTTTTGCATAGTTTGTCATTAACTTTTTCAGCTCATTTCACAGACAAGAAAATAGAAAAAAAAAACCAGTAACTTGCTCAAGATCACACAGCTAGTAAATATCTGAGGTCAGATTTTCTTTATAACTTCAGGCCCAACACTCTATCCTTGGCTCTACCTAACGGTCCCTGAAATACTATTATCAACATTAAAAAAATGTCCAGTGATGCAATATTAAGGGCACCAACTCAGCCAGAAAACATACATACACATAGTTATGCACAAATAAATTAATATATGTTTATATATGGGATATGTCTATATGGGATATATATTGTGGCTCAGTAGGTGGTTGAGTCTTCCTGGAGTTAGAAGGACTCATCTGCCTATGTTCAAATCAGATACTTCTTAGTTGTGTGACTCTGGGTAAGTCATTTTACTGTGTTTATTTCCATTTTCTCATCTGTAAAATGAACTGGAGAAAGAAATGGCAAACCATTCCAATGTCTTTGCCTAGAAAATCTCAAATGGGGTCACAAAGATTGAGACGTAACTGAAATGACTGAACAATAACAACAATGTACTTATGCATATATATATATATATATATCAATACAGCTAGACTCTTGCATACCCTGCCCTACCTCATCAATATAACTGCCTATGTACAGCTCAAATAGAACATATCCCAAATGGAGTTCATTGCCTTTCCTCTTTCTACAAAATACTTAAGTCCAAAGCTGAATCAGGCATGGAGTCCACTCTGAATTCTCAAAGGTCATGTCAACAGAATGCAGGGTGTGAATAGAAAGGCCTGGGGCAATAAGAGATTAATATTTTTCTACACTAAAGGTGAATCTATCTTGTTATTACTATCAATAATGGTGATTAATTATAAATAGGTACATAACCATTGGATTGGATAGCTACTGGTGATTTTTTTCCCCATAGCAACTCATGGAACAAATTCATTTTTTAAATGGTCCACAGTCCCATGTGCCCCCCCCCCACTTCTGTTATTCATGATGGTGAAGAGCAGGAAAAGAGCAAAAGATGCTAAGAATCACTTAATTTTTAGATTATCAGTAAACTTCCATTTAACTTTTAATTTCAAACAAAAGATCACTTTCTAGTGACCAAAAATGAGCATATTATCAAAGGAATTAAAATCAGTCATGACATTCTTTCTATAAAATATAACCAGAAGATTGAAAGAAATTGGAATTAAATGGAAAAAATAGATCATAGGTACTTTTTGGAGAAGAAAAGAAAGAAATAATTGGAGTAGGTTTTATTGTATAACCAGTCACAGCAAGAAATATTATTTCAAAGGGTATCCTGATCATTGTATATTGAAGTACTAAGGATGAGGATTTAAAAAAAATAAAACAAAAAGACAAATCATTATGAAAATAATTATAATTTCTCTACCAACAGTGGTCACTAAAGGTGAAGTCAAGAAAGTCTATGAAGATCTTAATAAGTTCATCCAAATAAAATTAATATATATTGTGATACTTGGTGACTTCAATGAAAGGTAGGAAAAGAATAAAAAATGGAAGAAATATGTGGAAACCCAATGATTCATCAAGAAAGAGAGAAGTCAAAGACGTGTAATACACAAATGCCTCATGTCTCTATCCTACATACATACATACATATATAATTTAAAAATAAAAGAATTGGAAGTTGCTAGTTTGATTATTTAATACCAATTGAAATTTTGAAATACAAAATAGATACCAGAAATGACACTGACATTGACTAATAATTTCATTCAAAAGATTAACCAATTTAATTTAATTTCCACAACAAAGAGTCAAAAGAGCTCCCAATGCACTTTGGCGACATTGAACTTCTTTTCCAAAAGAAGGAAGATACCTGCCAAAGGGATCACTGAGCTAAAATATATTTGTTTGTAAAATCTTACAAAAAAAGATAGTTGTCTATCATAAGCTACATTGTATCTTTAAATAAAAGCGAAGCAGTGAAGGATAAAATCAGCTTAAAGAAAGCTTAGTGAGATATTCAACTAAATAAAAACATCCCAAGAGCATTCAAAGCTGAAAATGGAAGAAAGATAATAAACAAACTGAAGTTGAAAAAGATTTACAAAAAATAAATTTCCTTCAAGGATGGTGGAACTACTGCATTTGGATTTTATCATTGCAGTCCCATAATGTTTATAGAAGGGGTAAAAATGACACTAAAGAGAAAAAAAAGATGGGAAAAGCAGCTAAATTGGACTAAATATACCCATAAAAGATTGTGTTAGAGGCAATACAATTATGAAGGTATTAAGGGACCTATATACAGGATATGTGAAAGTTTGGAAGACATAAAAGATATGGGAAAAAATCTCAGCTCTTATTTAGGGTATAAAAAGGTGACCTAATGAATATCACCAACTACTAACCAATAAGCCTTCTCTCTTTTCTCACCAAAATCTTTATGAAAATCACAAATTAAGAACATTTTTGACAAAGGTATGGACAAGGCAAAAATAGGCTTTTGTGAGTGATATTCAACAATAAACCACACTTTTACCAGTTCACAGATAATTGAGGGTTATAGAAATTAAGCCAAAACAAAATATTATTTGATGCTTGGGAAAAAATAAAATAAATATTTGATAAGGTAGAACCAATTGTTGTTTTACAAGCCCTTTTACCACAAAATGTCTACTATTAATGCATCAAGATGACTGAAGATTTCTTATAAAACATAACTTTAGAAATAACCTTATTTAATAATATTTAGTAATAAACATTAAAAATTATGCATCACTGTGGGGAAAGTGGGGCAGCATCAGCCTCCTTCAGGTCAAGGAGATATTCCCTGTGGATGTTACCGTCCTCTGTGAGCTCTTGTTTATGAATAACATTATGTTGATTGCATTAAATCCTTAACATTAATGAGCCACCTGGAATTGATTTGTAATCACTTGAATAAGAATTTGACTGGTCTGTTCACAGAAGGAGGACCAAATGGATCAGAATTGTTTATAGTAACAAGTTAAATCATTCTTGTTTGCTGACTAACTTCTTGTAGAACTTCAATTACTATATAAGTTTAATTGAACAAACATTTATTAAATAGGTAAAATGTGCAAGGTGTCAATGAACTGCTAGAGAATAAGAAGACAAAAACCAAGCAGTCCCTTCCCTTAAGGGATTTATATTCTATGGAGGTGTGACATTTTTTCCCAAACAATACTGTGAGTTATATAATATAAACATAATTATCCCCATTTTACAGTGGAGAAAACTAAGGATCACAATGGTTATATGACATATCTAAGGTCAACTGATGGCATAGTCCATTTTAAAAATCAAACTTCCTCATATGACTGCTTCTCTTTTCATGATCCTTCCTCTCTCCCATTTTTATGCTCTATAATATCAGGAGACAGATTTTTTTTGTCATAATGTCCAATTCTAAGTCTCAGAAACCAGTGTCAAGCTTCCTCTCAGTCTCTCTCTCAAGAATGGTATCCTTTGCAGCTTGATTTATGACACATTTTGTATTATGATTGAGACATTTATACTCTTTAAATGATTCCCAGGTGTAATGTTATTGTACATCACACAGAAGGTATTCTCCAGCTCTCTAACAATAAATGATAAAATTATAGTGATGGTCACTCTGGCAGCCCGGTTTGAATAGGGAAGTTAAATTGGGAATGAAATATCATATGCCACATTAAAGTCCCAAGATGATAATATGGAGCTTCCTTGGAATAAAAACAAATGGCTAACATCTTGATTCATTTCATTCTTCTCAAGTCTTACCTTTCTTTCAAGTTCTATTTTCTCCACAAGGCTTCTTGAGTGTACCAAGAGATAGAGCTTCTAAGATTAAAACAATGATAACACCACGATTTTCTGCTCTGCCAGAACATATATGGAACAATGTATTTAGCTCTAGGGTTGTCACAGGTTAAGAAAGATATTGCTGGATAGTATCTATAGGAAGACAACTGTCATACTGAAGAATCTTGAGTCCATTTGACAGGAGGATTAGTTAAAGAATAGATCATTAGTTTGTAAAAGAGAAGACTCCAAGGGGACATGATCACAATCTTCAACTATTTGAAGTGCTATCATTTGGAGGAGGAATTAGACTAGATTATGGCTGGTCTCAGAGCTGAGAACTAGGATCAATTGTGGGAAGTCATAAGGCAGCAAATACAGGTCTGATGCTGTCTTCTGATTCTAAGGTTAGCTTTCTTCCCACTCAGCTATATTGTCTCCCTTTTTACCTCCCCATCCACTTTCTAGGCATTGATTTTCTGCTCAGTAAAATCAGAATGTGGTTGTCTTGAAAAACTTGCTACAAATGACAGTTTTCCAAAAATAGAATGGACTATTTTGGGAAGTAAATGGGTTCTCTTTCAGTGAAGGTCTTCAGATCAAGTCTTGCTGACCATTTAATTTAATTTAAGAAGTATTTACTTAAATAACCTCATTGTGTAAGGCATGTTCCTAGGTGCTAGAGATACCAAGAAAACAACCCTTTTTCATATATTTTAAAGATAGGGGGTGGGGAGATAAAAACAATATGTATATAGATTTGGTAGATCTATGATATACTCAAAATACAATATGAATTATTCTGAGTAGTATTAAATATGAACAATTGCAGCAACCAGAAAGTGATGACACTTGAACTGAGACTTGTAAAAACTGGAAACTGCAAGATATAGAGTAAGGATATTTCAAGCATGGGGGAAAAGGTCACAAGAAAGCACAGAGGTAAGGATGGGTTGTCATGTGGTGACAATAGGGAAGCAAGTAGATCAGGTTTTCTGGATTGTAGAATGAGTAAATAAGAGAATGTGTAATTGTAATTGAAAGGGTAATTTGGAACCAGATTGTAAAGGCCTTTAAATGTCAAATAAAATAGTCTACATTTTATCTTTGAGATAATAGGGAGTCACTGAAGGTTTATGAGGGATGAGTGATATACTCAGCCCTATAATTTAGAAATATTAATTTGACAAGGATATGGAATAGAAAGGGACAAACCTAAAGACAGGGAGATCTATTTAGGCTACTATTCTAATTGTTCAGGTTAAGGGCTGTGAAGACTTAAATTGGAATGGTAATGATGGGAGTGGAGAAAAGGAAAAGTATGTGAGAACTCTTATCAACTAATTAGTCCTCAGGACTAAATGAAGAGATGAGGTCTCAGAAGAGAAATCCATAGTACATCCACAATGGAAGACAGAGTATGTAGTGACCTTTTAAAGGAGCCTGAGAAGCACTAATCAAGGTGGTGTATGAGATCATGAAAGAATAGTATAGTGAAAGTTCAGCAAGCTGAAATTACCTAGAAGATGAGTGTGGGCAACTTTGTGTTAAATGTGAAGAAGGAGGGTCCTTGGTAGAAAATCACTGAGTTTGGAATAAAGGTATCACATGATGACTTCTCAAGGCATTTCAAATTAATGGGAAAAATGAAAACCTGACTACAAAGGATTGAGCGGTGACTGGAAGGTGAGAAAGTGAAGACAATGAGTACATATTTTTAATAGGATATGAAATACACTAGTATTTTTCATATATATATATACTCTATATGTGATATATAGTATATATAATATGATAGTATTTTAGTAGTATATGAAATGGAGGAGGGATATTGATGGATAGCTTGAAGATCAAGGTATGACAACTATGTCTGAGAGTGAAAATTCCACACTTATGATGTATTACCTTTCTTTTTCTAATTTTATTAAATCTTTTTATTTACAAAACATATGCATGAGTAATTTTTCACCACTGACCCTTGCAAAATTTTCTGTTCCAAATTTTCCCCTCCTTCTACCCACCCCCTCTCCTATATGGCAGGTAGTACAATACATGTTAAATATATTAAAATATATGTTAAATTCAATATATATATACATGTATATATACATATTTATATATTTATTTTGCTGCACAAGAAAAATCAGATCAAGAAGGGAAAAAAAAATCTAAGAAGGAAAACAAAATGCAAGCAAACATCAACAAAAAGAATAAAAATGCTATTTTGTGGTCCCCACTCAGTTCCCACAGTCCTTTGATTATATATGGCTTGATCTATTATCTTTCTATTAAAATGAGAGTCCATCATATTTTTCCAATAATGCTGTATAGAATTTTAAATAGTATAATTTTTGAAGAACCCAAAATTATGAAAGACTTGAAGAGCAATGGCAATATACATGGTAGACTAATATTACTTTCAAGAAGTGATAGACTATGGGTATAGAATGCTGCTTATTCTATTCACTATGACATGTGGCCTTTCTTTGAAAATAATTGAATGTTTCTACTCAAAAAATTGCAAAGCTATCAAAAGATAGATATAGTCAATGTTCAAATATAGGAAGATTCACATACACACATATGTGCATGCACACAAACTATCAGAATGGTAGAATTGGCCCATACATTCTTATAAATAGGTTTGATCTATGTGGCAATAATCACTAAATGATTCCTACCAAAAATTCAGAATTTACAATATGAGATGATGGGATGTGATATAATGTAGTATGACATAATATAGTACAATGATATTATTCAGTTGTTTCAATCATTTCCAACTTAATAAACATTCCATTTGGGATTTTCTTAAAAAATACTAGACTGATTTGCAATTTCCTTCTACTTTACAGCCCAGGAACTGAGGCAAACAGGGTAAAGTGACACAACTTGTAAGTGTTTAAGGTTAGATTTGAACTCAAGAATATGAGTCTTTCTGAAACCAGGTCTGATCCTCTATCCTCTGAGCCATCTAGTTGCTCACAGAACAATACAGTTTTAGTACAATGTAGTACAACATTGCATTATATCATATCATGTATATTATATTATATTATACATACAAATACATATATTCACCAGAGGAGTTTGGTATTATTTAAAACCATTACTGCCTGCCTTATATTTGGAAAATTACCCATAGAAGGTTATTAAAATGAATACTGGAAACCCAGAAGCAACCAACTTTTTTGGGGTAAAATACCAGATTTTTCATGATCTTAAATTGATTTGGATTCCTGTATTTGGTTCTTGGCCAGTTCAGTGGGAACCTGACCATGTATATATTCTTTTGGTAAAGTTCCTGAGAATTCAGTGTTGCTTGCCCCCTTGGATGAAGGGTGCCCACACAATTGCTAAAAATAGTGCTAATGAAAGTATAATGGGAGGGTAAAGGAAACAGGAAAGCTAGAATGGAAGAATTGGAAGTAGAGACAATTAGAACAAATGGCCAGCTAAGCTTAGACTTCACAGCAAAATAATAGCATGGCTAACGGAAGAGGGAAATTGTCCGTAAGAGTGATCTGTGCTTGGTGGGGGAATCAATCAGTTATTCCTGTGCCTAGGTTGATAATAGCATTGGAAGTCCTAGTGTCTATGGGTGGCAAGGGACCAAGGAGAGGAGGTTCTCACTGAGCTGTATCATGTAATCCCTGTAATGAGTCAACTATTCCAATATAAATTTGTCCATTTAGTGAGGAAACAGGCAGATGTGAGATCAGAAAAGTCAAGTCTAGTCCAGTGGAAAGAACATTAGTTTACTAATCAGGAAGTTGACATTTGCATCTTTCCCCAGACACTCACAAATTGTGTCTGCCCCAGCAATTAATTTATTTTTTCTCTGCCTCAGTTTCCACATCTTTAAATGAATACAGTGAAAGTTATAGCATTTGATTGCAAGGCTTATGGAAAGGATCAAATGACATATTGCAGGTAATAGATGAAGTGCTATAACACATATCAGCGACTGTGGTGGGTGATATACAAATAGGAAATCAAAATAGTCTATATTCTCAAGAAGCTGCCAGTCTATTGGGGAAAACAAATAGGGAACTACGCATATGACTATTAAACACAAAACAAATACTGTAATTGGGGATAGGATGGGACAAAAGCATTAGCAGATGAAGAAGCTCAATTAATCAATTTATCAATAAGCATTGGTTAAATACATAGTATATATTCTGGCACAGTACTAGGGGACTTAGACATAAATACAATAAGCAGCTGAGTGTTGCAGTGGATAGATCACTAGCTAGATAGAGCTGGAGAAGCACCAGATCTAGGACTCCAAATCAATTTAGAATTCTGAAAAGTCTGGTATTTTATCAAAAAAGTTAGTTGCTTCTAGGTTTCCAGTTTTCATTCTAATAACCTTCTATAGATAGAAATTAATAAGACCTGAATTCACCTATGGGGTGGGGAGAGAGAGAGAGGAAAAAGAAATTTCCATGATAATTTTGTTGTATATTTGAAAGGCAGAGCAAGTTGTGCACGGTAGATTTGCAGTTTCATGAGCAATCTTTTTTATTGTACTATGTTATGGAAATGTGTGTTTTATTCTATAAATTAAAAATAAAATAAAAAAGCAAATAGCTTCAAATATTTACTAGTTGTGTGATTGTGGGCAAGTCATTTAATTGCTATCTGCTTTAGTTTCCTCAGTTGTAAAATGGGGATAATAGTAGTAAATACTTGCAAGGTTGTTGTGAAATCAAACAGAATAATATTTGGAAAGCACCTTGCAAACCTTAAGGTGCTACATAATTGTTAGTTATTATTATGAAAAAGTAAAATAGTCCCTTAGGAGCTTAGGACACAAACATAGGTGTGTGCTGTGTGTGTGTATATGTGTGTATGCACATGGGCTCACACCTCTCTATATACCTTTCACTTAATTTCTCCCATTATTAGAATACAATCTTTTGCTTTTTTTCTTATGGCTCAACATAGGTCTTTAAAGATTGACTAACTGACTGATTAATTCAGATTCTTGTTTATAGATGACTATTTGAAACTTATTGGAAGAGGCAGCATAGGGGCAGCAGAGAGAGACTAGGTTTTGCACTTAAAAGTCCTAGTTTTAGATCCTGTGTCTGCTACTTATTGATGGTGTGAAATTGTTTAAAGACTTTGAGTCTCAGTTTCCTCATCTATATAGTGATAGGGTTTGGGCTAGATGTTCTCATAGGGATTTCCTGCTTTAAAATTTATATTCTTGTGATCCTAAGCAATCTTTTCCCTTTCGTGATCTATTTTGCCTTTCTATACACTATTTAAATGAACAATAATAATAAAAATGAAAATAAACAATGAGAGCTGCTACTTATCTAATATTTTAAAGTTGAAAAATACTTTAGATAGAATGTTTCCCTTTAATCTTGTCACATCACCTTCTATGAGATGAATACTCCAAATATGTTGTCATTGCCACATTACAGATTAGAAAGTAGCACGTTTCATGGATAGTATCTAGCAGTGAGAAACCCTTCTAATTCCTAGTAAAAACTACCTATCTTCCTTAAGCTCTGGGGAGACTGAATTGCCCTTTATACTTGTCCCTTTCTTGTATTCCCCAAAATATGCCCAATCAAAGAACAACCCTGCCCTCTTGTTTTTGCTCTAGGGCTGCCTTTCTCACCAACCCTGAGTCAACCAATATGAATATATAGGAAATAATCCACCCTCTACCTCTTCTCCTTCTTCTATAGTCCTTCCCCCTTTCCCAGAAATTCCTTTCCTATTAACTCCCTTTGGGACAGAGGAAGGAGGAAAAATGTGAGATAGATTGGAGAACAAAGAATCAGGCACCTCTTCCCTCTCCACATACATCTTGAACACTTCTCCCCCCAGCTCATCACTACTGTCAGTTCCTTGGACAATGCCCTAGATGTCCCACATTGGTTTCCATATTGGAATTCTCCATTTCTTCAGAGGCATTCACCATCACATCCTGCTATTAGCCCAAATAGATCTGAACCATTCCTTTGTATAAAAGGTCAGGGCTTATAAAGCAAAGTACTGCAGGCAACAATTAAAGGGAAATTTTTCTTGAAGATAAGCATTAGAAATGTTAGGATTAAGGAGAGGAGATGAAAGAAAAGGAAAGAAGAAGGAATGAGGGAGGAAGATATGAAAAAGAGAGAAAAAGTGAAAGAGAAGAGAAGACAAAGAGATGGAGAGAGGGAGGGAAGAAGGAAGGGGGAGGGAGGGAGAAAAACAGAGAGAGACAGAAAGACAGAGAGAGACAGAAAGAGAGAGAGAGAAAGAGAGAGAGAGAAACACACAGATAGACAGACAGACAGAGAGACTGAGACAGAGAGACAGATACAGAGAGATGGAGAGTGGGAGGGAAGAAGGAAGGGGGAGGGAGGGAGAAAAACAGAGCAACAGAAAGACAGAGAGGCACACAGAGAGAAGCAGAGAGACAGAGAGAAAAACAGAGTGATAGAGAAATAGAGAGAGACACACACACAGAGACAGAGACAGAGAGAGCCAGAGACAAAGACAGA
>JAJPUD010011205.1:0-17653 GCA_023553655.1 Myrmecobius fasciatus | reverse complement strand
CACAAATCAAATCAGACCTAGTCAATTGGAAAAACTTAAAATGCTCATGGGTAGGACGAGCGAATATAATAAAAATGACAATACTACCCAAACTAATTTACTTATTTAGTGCCATACCAATCAAACTCCCAAGAAATTATCTTACAGATCTAGAAAAAATAGTAGCAAAGTTCATTTGGAAAAACAAAAGGTCAAGAATTTCAAGGGGATTAATGAAAAAAAAGGCTGACGATGGTGGACTTGCTGTACCAGATCTAAAACTATATTATAAAGCAGCGGTCATCAAAACCATTTGGTACTGGCTAAGAAATAGAGTAGTCGATCAGTGGAATAGGATAGAATCACAAGACAAACTAGGCAATAACTATAGAAATTTGGTTTTTGATAAACCCAAAGACCCCAGCTTTTGGGATAAGTATTCACTATTTGACAAAAACTGCTGGGAAAACTGGAAACTAGTGTGGAAGAAATTAGGGCTTGACCCACATCTAACACCACATACCAAGATAAGATCTAAATGGGTTCATGATCTGGATATAAAGAGTGATACTATAAGTAAATTAGAGGAATGTAATATAGTTTACCTCTCAGACCTATGGAGATGGAATAAATTTATGTCCAAAGAAGAACTGGAACTCTTAATTGAAAACCAGATAGATAACTTTGACTATATTAAGTTAAAAAGTTTTTGTACAAACAAAGTCAATGCAGACAAGATTAGGAGGGAAGTAATAAATTGGGAAATCATCTTTACAATTAAGGGTTCTGATAAAGGTGTCATCTCTAAAATATATAGAGAATTGTCTCATATTTATAAAAATTCAAGCCATTCTCCAATCAATAAATGGTCAAAGGATATGAACAGACAATTTTCAGAGGATGACATTAAAACTATTTATAGTCATATGAAAAGGTGCTCCAAATCACTGTTGATCAGAGAAATGCAAATCAAGACAACCCTGAGGTACCACTTCACACCTGTCAGATTGGCTAAAATGACAGGAAAAGTTAATGATGAATGTTGGAGGGGTTGTGGGAGGGCTGGGACACTGATGCATTGTTGGTGGAGCTGTGAACGGATACAGCCATTCTGGAGAACAATTTGGAGCTATGCTCAAAAAGTTATCAAACTGTGCATACCCTTTGACCCAGTAGCAGAACCAGGAGATCATTATACACGGCAACAACAGTACTATATGACGATTAATTCTGATGGACATGGCTCTCTTCAACAATGAAATGTTTCAAACCACCTCCAATTGTTCACTGAAGAAAGCCATATACACCCAGAGAGAGGGACGCGAAATGTGGACCACAACATAACATTCTCATACTCCTTGATTGACGTTTGCTTACATTGTGTTTCCTTTATCTGATATATCGTTTGTGTAGATAAGATTTTTCTTGCACAACAATGATAAGTTTGGAAATATGTATGCATATATTCGATTTGCCAATATTTTAACATAATTAACATGTAGTGGATATCCTGCCATCTAGGGGAGGGGTGGGGAGTTGGGGGGAAAAATTTGTAACGGAAAGCTATGTAAGGGTTATTGTTGAAGAATTACCCACACATATGTTATGCAAATAAAATAAAATTTAAAAAAAAATAAAGTCGATCTGGAGTCAGAGGACTAGAATTCAAATTTCAATTACAATTTTGGCGACTTATAGGCAAATTTCAGGTTTTTGATCGCTTGATTTTTGCCCAAATAGGCAAACTAGGGGTCTTAAGTTCATATCATCTCAGGATCTGTTTTTATATAATTAGAATTATTCAGTTTGGAGAAGAAAAGACACAATGGGGACCTTAAAGTTATCATCTGGTATATTAAGGATTATGGAAAAGGGATTAGATTTGTTCTGCTTAAACTCAGAGAATAGAACATGCTAGGACCAAAGGGGATGAGTTTCAGAGAGGCAGATTTATTCTTGATGTCAAAACAAAAACAAATAAATTGGCTGATCATTTAGAATTACCAAAAAGTAAAATAGGAGACAGTGAATTACCCTTCACTGGAGTTCTTCAAGTGAAAACTTAATGATCTTTTCCTGATTATAAAAGAATCTTTTTCTTTTTCTAGGGTTGTTTAATTACAATCCTTGATGACCTCTCCAGATATGTTTCTGTCCTATTACATCATGATACTGTGGTATATAAAATGAAGACCAAATCAGCCAGACACTAAGAAGGATTAACCCCTGTCTGGTCATACTAGGGACAAGTAGTTGCTGCAATGTGATGTAGCCCATGATCATATTCTCTTTGGCCAGGAAAGGATGCTATTCCACACAAATTATATGTACAAGTTACACAGATAACTGAGGGACAATCCATAACTTAATAACTCAATACAAAGGTGATATCATATATATATGTATATATATATATATATATATACATATATATATATATACATGTATATATATATATGCAGTTTGGAGAATAAATCCAAGAATTCTTTTTTTTATTCTTTTCCTTTTCTAGCCAAGCAAAGTCAGACAGTAGGCTTATGGGATCTTGCAAAATTTCTTCATGCAAGCATTTTGGAATCAGTATCTACTATGTTTGGAAACACATCCTAGGGTTTGGGACAATTCAGTATATGTTTTTAATTGAAAATCTTGGTCTCAGGGAGTAAAAATAACTTCAGGGTAGTTGTAGGGACTTTTTATTGGTATGGGTTGGACTAGCTAGTCACTGAGCTCTTTGCCACCTTTGATATTCTTTGAATCTGTGATTCCATTAAGGCAGTGCCCTTGGAGGTTGTGTAATTTCCAAGTTCAACCAGATGTATGGGCTAAGAGAGAAATACATTTCAAGGTTCTTATCTTCCAAATTAGTGTTTTCTACCATGAAGTTCTGATTTAAATGGACATAGCCTTCAGAGAATTGTCTCACCATTTATTTTTCAGATGGCTGGGATCATAATAGAGGGGTGTTCTCCAAAAGAAGTACAAATTTAAATATATCCTCCCACTTGAGTCTCCTCTTGTGCCGCATTATATCACTCAATTTTGATTCATCGTGACCCACTTTTGGAAACTGTTGTATAAAGTAAGTTGGGAGTGCAGAGTGATATAGATAGGACATTGATGGATTGGGATTAGAGAATCTTTGCTAAATTTCTAATCTTGTTATTTACTACCTTTGTTAACTTCTCAATGTTGCTTTCTTACTCTGTTACTCAGTTTCCTTATTTTCAAAATGAAGTTGATTGAAAGATATGGATAGGCAGTTTTCAATAGAAAAAAATTAAACTATCAATAACTATGTGAACAACATTCCAAATTATTAATAATTATAGAAATGAAATTCTGAGATTCCATCTCATTTTCATCAGAGTGGGAAAGCTGACATAAAAGAAAATTGCTGGTGGAATTGTGAAAAAATAAACTGTTGATGAGGCTGCGATTCAATCAAATATTCTAGAAAACAATTTGGAATTATGTTCCCAAAGTTAAACAATTGAACATACTCTTTGTAATACAGTCCTAGTAGTAATATTAATAAGACAAAGAGATCAAAGAAAGAAGAAAAATAATTCTTATATACATTTTTCTATCTGTATGTATATGTATGTGTATATATACATACACACATCTGTCTACCTATCTATTCATTTCCAGCTCTACTATTTTTTTTGTTTTTTGTTTTTTTTTGCTGAGATAATTGAGGTTAAGTGACTTGCCCAGGGTCACACAGCTAGGGAATGTTAAGTGTCTGAGATCACATTTGAACTCAGGTCCTCCTGACTTTAGGGCTGGTGCTCTATCCACTGCACTACCTAGCTGCCCCTATCTCTATTCTTTTTGAAGTGAGAAAGAACTGGAAACTGAAGGGCTAACCAACTACTGAAAAATGGCAGAACAATATATGATGTATAAATGTAATAGAATACTATTATGCTACAAGAAATTAAAAAAAAAACTTCAGAGAAACCAGGGAAAACTTTATGAATTAATGCAAAATGAATTGAGCAGAATATGGTGAAATATTTATAGAATAACTATAACAATTATGAAGGTATGTAACTTTTGAAGACTCAACTATGATTCCAGAGGATTAATTTTTTCCTAGTTTTCTGCTTTGCTTCTAATCTTGTCTGCATTGGTAAACTTAATATAATCAAAATCATCCCTTTTGCATTTCATAATGTACTTTAGCTATTTTTGACCATAAATTTCTTATAAGGTTTATTTTTAAAGGAGGAATGTGAAAAAAGAGAAAATAGTTTCTTGATATTTGAAGAAAAAGATAAAAACTGAAATAAAGGTCTTGAGTTAGATATTATCCATCTCTGAATACTGTATTACTGACTTGTTACCTTAATTGAGAAAGAAATTTCTGATTTTCATTAGTTCCCCAATTCCAAAATCTAGGGGGTAAAAATAACTTTCTATAGTGTGATATGGAAATTATGACTGCTTCAGACATTCAGAGATTCAGAGAATATTAACCCAGTTGGCTAATACAGGAGGATAAGTATTGGGGGAGATATTTGAGATCACAAATTGTTCAGGAAGAACACTAACACATAAATGACTCAGAAACACCTAATCTTAAATGTACCATTTCCATTTAACAATGGGATATTGTTGTATCTTTGCCAGTCTTGCTCAAGGAATCCTTCTTATCACACAATTCATTATGTAAACGTAATGATATGGCAGTGGATTATTCATTCACTAGCAACTAGAGATCAATGTTAGGCAATCAGTCAGTTTATAAGTTAACAACATGTATTAAATATTCTTTATGTTCATGGCACCCTGCTAAGAATTGAGGATATAAGAAAAGATAAAATATTATCACTTCTTCCAAAAAATTCATATTCAATTGGTAGAGATAACATGAAAATAACTATGTACATAAAATATGTACAGAGTAAATGGAAGGTTATCTATGAGGTGATGGCATTAATTGCTGGGAGGGACTAAGAAAAATCCTGCAGAAAGTTGAATTTACTTTGAGTGTTGAAGTAAGATAAGAAAATTAAGAGACAGAGACTCTGGGGTAGTGCATTCTAGTCATAGGGAATGGCTAGAGCAAAGATGGAGATAAAGAATAAAGAATAGAAAATAGACTAGCTGGTTCTGCTTCTAATTTTCTAGATTTTGTTTTCAGATTTTAACTTTCATCTCATCTTAGAACCTTCCTTTGTGTCTGGAGCGTTTTTCAAGCTGAAAAAAATTCTCTCCCATGCCAGCCTCCTTCTCTAATTGGTGAATTCCTCCTAAGGCTTCCATTTTGGTAAGAATTTCTAGAACTAAATTGCCAAGCATTCAGACTACTACAGAGAGCACAGCTCTGTTGGGTTGGCCACCGGTTCAAATGCCAAATGCATGATTGCCAAAAAGATTATTTTATGGAGAACTCACATAGGGCAAGTGATCACAAGGTAGTCATACAAATTGATACAAAAATACTATCAAGGTCTCTCTTAAGTTTAGAATTGATTCTATGACACAAGAGACACTGGCACAGGACTGCCCATCATGGCGTGCCCTCATCAAAAAAGATGTTGATTAACTCAGAAGAACTATGAGATGTACAAAGTTAGAGAAGCACAATCCTAGGAATTATTTGTAGCTGACCTGTGGTTGTTGATTGCCCTTTGTTCTTGAAGGGGACAATGGCATCAGGGGGATGATGCTGTAACATGAGATTGGATTTAAATGAGGAAGGGCTGTGCAAGGTTACCTGCCTCACTTTCCCCTCCATAGACATCTGGATGTAGTGGTCAGATGTAGATCAGGATGCCTGGAGATAGCCGTGGCTGAAATGGGAAACCTTGCCTTTTTAAGATAAAGTCTTCAACAGGTCTCAGTTTGCCCCATTCAGTTATTAAGGCTTGATAGCAGGTAAGGCAAAGAACCTTCTTTCAGCTATTCTCAGGCACAGTCAGAAACACTGCACCTTGATTGTAACATAGTGATGTCAATTTGGTCTTCTTCCAGAACAAAGGACGGCAAACATTGCAACTTAGAAATAACAGAGTTTCTTATTTTATTTTATTTTTAAAATTGCATTACTTTTTTATTATAGCTTTTTATTTTGAAAACATACGCATGGAAAAATTTTTCAATATTGACCCTCCCCTCTCTTCCCCTGATCCCCTTCCCTAGATGGCAAGTAACCCAATATTTGTTAAACATGTTAAAATATATGAATAACAGATTTTCTTTTCTGCAGCTTCCCTATTATATTGCCCATCTCTAAGTACTTTTCTCTACTCCAGGAAGAAAAATTCTGTCCTATAAGGACCTCCATCTCTTGTCTCTTTCTTCTTACTACGAGAGATGTTCTATATATTCTGTTTGCCCTGGATCTCATGGCACTTTCCCAAATCATAAAAGTTTACCTATTTTTTAAACCATACTTTTAAAAAACAAACTTTTTTTTAAAGTACACTGACTATAGAGCACCAGCCCTCAAGTCAGGAGGACCTGAGTTAAAATCTGGTCTCAGATACTTAACACTTCCTGGCTGTATGACTCTGGGCAAGTCACTTAACCCCACTTGCCTCAGTAAAAAAAAAAAAAAGTACACTAACTTTAATAAAATAAAAGCAAAAAAAAATCTATTTGCTTTCATGTTCTCTTCTGATGCATGTTGTTTCCATTTACTAATTTCATATTTTTATATAGAGGAAATACATGCACATATGTGTTTTCTTATTTTGTTTCTCCTTTCTGCTTCATAACAAATTCTCCCATATTTCTTGGTATTTTTCATATTTCTCACATCTTATGGTGCAATAAGATTCTATTACCTTCACTTCACATAAAACATTTTTTTTCAGCTATGTGGACTGCTTCTAGGTTTTTGTTATTACAGAGAAAACTGCTATAGAATTTTTTTTTTTTTGCTGAAGCAGTTGGTGTTAAGTGACATGCCCAGGGACACATGACTAGGAATGTTAACTGTCTGAGGCCAGATTTGAACTCAGGTCCTCCTGATTTCAGGGCTGGTGCTCTATCCACTGTGCAACCTAGCTGCCTCTATAGATAATTTCTTGAGAAAATTTCTTACATTTCATTTTTCTTTCCTGCCAATAATATCCTTAGGGTACAGTTCTAGAAGTAGTTTCACTGGATCAAAGGATATGAACACTTAAACAGATGCTATTAACAGTTTTGTGGCATATCTCATAAAAAACAAACTTGGCTTTTGCCTTCACCTTCCATCTCTAGAAAGCAGACTGAGCTGAGTTGTATTCCTAAACTCTAGCCCCACATTACCAACTGCCTATTCAGAATCTCCATCTAGATGTTCCTTAGGCACCCCAAATTCATAATGTCCAAAATAAAGCCTAATATTTTATTGTCAAAAACTTCTCTCTTCTCACCTTTTTTCTTTTTGTAGAAAACATCACTATTCCCACACTAAAACATATTTATGACCTTAAAGTCAATCTTCATCCCTCATTCTTCTTCATTTCTCTATTTCTATTTAGATGCCCCGTCTTATATCTCCTTCCCATAACTTCTGTCACATTCATTCCCTTTTCTCCACTCACACAGTCACCAGGCTCTTTTAGGCCCTCACTATCTCTTGCCAGAACTACTACAGTGATCTATTAATTAATTAGGCTGTGCCTGAAGTATCTCTTCACCTCCAATTCATCCTTGATATGTCTGATAAAATGATATCCCTTTCACACTTCCTGTCCAAGAAACTTCCATAACTATTATCTCTTAGGCTAAATGCATGTAAAGTATCACGCTGTCTGTCTCCAGTATTATATTACTCCCTTTCACATTTTTTCCATTTCACCCAGATAGTTCTATTTGATTCTCCCCCTACAAAATATTCCAGAGGAATGGAAACATTCCATTTTCCACTTGGGTGTTGTGGGATAGATTTCCTGTATATGTGGAATGCTCCCCTTCCTCATCCAGGCTGTTTATATTCCCTAATTTTCTTCAGTATTTCTTACAGGATCCATTTTCTACATGAAATCTTTTCCAACCTGCCTAGCTGCTAGTATCCCTCTAAAATTATTTTTATATATTTTGTGTTGACTTATATGGCTTTACCCTAAAAGAATATAAGCTCCTAGAGGACAGAGATGGTGTCTTTCTATTTGTTAATTTGCTTGCTTGTTTGGCTCTTTTCTCCTATAGTTTATCCCACGATCTCATAGTAGGTACTTAAAAAGTGGATATATGAATGAATGAAACAGTTGTAATCCTATAGGAATACTAGGTCATCTGGATAGAATTCCAAATTCAATAAACTTTAGAGACAGAATTTCAGCTAAGAACTCTCCTGATACCCATTTTGACATTGTTTCCTTTATACTCCATTGTCTTTCAAGATGGGGTAAGGTCAGATGAAAGAGGCCTTAAAATCCCCATTGAAGAGTTTCTTTTTTGTCAAAGAAATCAAAGGAAATCACTGAAGGGTTTAGAGTGAGGAGTAATATAGTGAGACTTGGGCCCAAGCCAGTGTTTTCAAGTATGCAGAGAGAATATTAGGAAAAGGGAGACTAATTGGTAATCTATTATAGTTGTCTAGACAGCAGTCAATGATGGAATGATCTAGGATCATACCTTTTTCAGTGTATAAGGGGACAAGTATGGTTTATATCATAAAGATACAACTGAAAAAATTGTCAAGTGATTAAATATGGGGTTCAGGAAGAGACAACAGGAACATATGAAAGTATTAGGGCATGATTGCTTTCTACATGTATTTAAAATTATTTTATGGAAGAGAACCACCAATGATCCCTTTTGGGATGTTCAAACAGTTTTAAACTTCATCACCATTAGGATGATCAATATTTTTCTTTCTCCTTTTTTTCTCCTCTTCCAACTTGGGTTGTCCAAAACCCATCTATAATATTTGAATATTCACATTTAAGTATGGAGTTCAAATCACCAACTCCATTCCTTCTGGTGAAATGGAGAAATCTTATAGTGTGACCTGTCTTTAGCCTTTCTAATGCATGGCCACTATAACATGACTTACCATGTTATCTAAGGTCTCTCCTACTTTGTTATCCTCCAAACTCCTGGATTTTTAGCACTTCAAGGTCTTTTCATCCCTTCTGCTGTGTTGTCTACACCAATTAAAATGAGCTCCCTGAGAGTAGGCATTGTGTCAATTTTTCTTCATTTGTATCACAAGTTTTAAAGATAATACTTAGTAATTATAAAATACTCAATATATGCTTTTTAATTAATTAATTCACAGACATTCATTTGTTTATTCAACTTGTCTTCATGGTTGCAGAAGACAGAAGTAGGAACAATATGTGAGAATTGCAAAGAGGACAATGTAGGATAGCCAATTTTTAAAAAAAAGATCATATTTAGAGTTATATGAAAAAAGAGACTACTGCCTTGAGAAATTGTGGGTTTCTCCTCACTAATATCTTATGTAAAAGCTGGATTCATTACTTCATTGGGTGTCATTGTTCTATCTCTTGGCCAGATGCAATTAGGGTGAATTTTCTTCTAAGATACCTTATCACTTTCAGGGTTTGTGATTCTCCAACCAGGTTTGTAATTACTGAAATTAATAAAACCCATACTAGGGTAGTAAATAGATGGATGGAAAAATCAGTGAAAACAATCCATTCTATGTAGGGGCCAATGGCTGCTTACCCACTTTCTGATAACTTAATGCTTTAGACCAGTAAAAAATTTTCAGGATTACTAAATTTTAGGAATCCTGGGTAACAAAATTGGCCAATGGAGAATGGCAATTTTAATCAGATAATCCTTTCAGTATCCCTAAGGTCATTTACTACCCTGTCTTCTCTGCTATCCCAAGGAAGGGTCAAAGAATCATAAAATCTCAATGGGAATAGACAACTGAGATCATAAGATCCAACCCATAAACTGAGTGAGGGAAGTCCAGCATATTAGCTAATTAAATTAAATTAAATCAATATTATTTAAGAACCTTTTACGTGTTAGACACCATGATATGGCCTGATAATATAAAGGAGAAAACAATTTTTACCTGCAGGAAGTTTACAAACTTGTCAAGTCTCCAGGAAAAAGTCTTCCTGTTTTGTCTGGTAGACTTTCAGCTGTGAGTTGTAAGAGAGCACAAGTTTTATATAATCCTAATTCATAGAATGAAGAAATTTGAGTCTGACAGAGTTGTAGAAGCCATCTAATCTGACTCACACATGAAAGAAATTTCAACCTGAAAACAAGCTGTTATCAAGTTTTTGCTTGAAGACCTTCAAGGAATTGGAGCCACCATCTCTCTAGGATTCCATTCTACCTGTGGTTGTTGCAGTTCAGTCATTTCAATCATATCCAACTCTTTATGACCCTACTTGGGGTTTTCCTGGCAAAGATATTGGAATTGCTGTGTTCTCTTTATCTCCTCACTCTCTCCTTTAGAATTTTTGACTTCTTGCAAGTTTTAACTCATGTCATCTGCTTCAATTTTTTTTTATTTCTCTAATTACTAGTATGCCCTTTTCTAAATTATTCTGTATTTCCTTTAAATGTTTTTTTTTGATATTTAATTTGAAAAAAAACACTGTAAACCAAAACTAAAGTGGAAGGAGTTGATTTTTTTGTATGCGGATGATTATGCATTTATTGCAACCTCTGAAAGTGAGATGCAATAAATTTTCTTCTGCTTATGTTAATTTTGTCCTAACAATTAACACTGAGAAAACTCAGGTTCTTCATTAGCCAGGACCACACCATTCATACTTGGAACCCTTGGTTACAGCAAATGGAGAAGTTTTGACTACTGTGAATAAAAGTGGTTACTTTGGTGTACTTTTCAGGGATGTGCACATTGATAATGAGCTTCACACACACACACACACACACACACACACACACACACACACACACTGCCAGAGCTAGTTCAGGGTTTGGGAAGCTCTGAAAGGTAAGTGTGGGAAAGAAAAAGACTGCCTACTAAATTAAAGACACCGAGGTCCTTTCCCAAGTTAAACTGTCAAACATACAAACTTTACTGTGGAGAGCACAATTTTAATGGCCTGGCTATGTTGGTATAATGTCAGATATAAACTTGCCTAAAAGTCTGTTTCACAGAGAACTCACACAAGATAAGTATTCTCAAGTGATCAGAGGATGTGTCACAAGGACACTCTCAAAGTCTCTCTAAATAACTTTGGAATTGATTGGGAAATGTTGGCAAAGGGCCATCCAGTATGGTGTGCCCTAATCAAAGAGTTGCTGGGCTCTATGAGCAAAGCAGAATTGAAGTTGCTCAAAAGAAACGGAAGATGTACAAATTTAAAAAGAATCCACCTCAAGTTGTTCCCATGGACTCTTTGTGCCCAACCTATGGCAGAGCATTCCAAGCTTGTATTGGTCTGATCAGGAATAGTCAGACACACTGTAACTTGACTGGAATATTATGATGTCATTTTGATCTTTTTAAAGTATGAATGACAGCAGTCAACCAACCAATATTGATATTACATTATCTTTAATAAAATAAGATGCTTGGGGTCGGAAGTAATCTCTTTTTGTATTTATATTCCTAGCACTTAGCACAATAATAACATTTTAACCCAATCTATGATTTCATTAGTTTTGAGTATTTCCAATAAGGGTATTCTCTCTACCAAAGTGGGCCAATACTTCTCTGCAGCTAAAGTCTTTGGGAGTTAGTCAGGGGCTGAGAGAAACTAAATGATTTACTCAGGGTCAGAAACTACCCATAGGTCACTGGCAAGATTTGAACCCATGATTTGACTCTGAGGTTGGTTTTCTATCTGTTCTCTCAGGCTATCATCCTTCAGTCATAATAATAGTTGCTTAATAAGTTTGCTTCTTATCTGATTTATTAGCTGATGCTTTTATCCTCCAGACATATATGAGCTTGTCTTCATTAACTCATATCCTAACTTTTCCTACAAAACTTTCTTTGGAAAGTTTTTTGCCTTTTTGGTCTCTTCTTTTTGCATGTATACGAAATAAGGCATGTCCAGAACAGACTATAGATGTCCAGAACAGACTATAAAAATCAGAAATGTATCATCAACTCACCCCTCTGACCCATTAAGAGAGTATTTCCTCCCTCTAGTCGACTCATTGAGTCTCTTTATGGAATTTTGTACTCTTGCCAAATCTGAAACTCCATTGGCTTATATTTCCCCTCACCAAATGTTAATAGTGTTTTAAAATGTGACTTATCCTTTTAAACATTTATCGCTCACCAGTTTGTACAGCTCTCCATTTAGACTGTACTGATGAGAGGTGGAAAAAAAAAAAAAAACCTCTCTTCCTTTTCAGAAGAACCCAAAGGCGAACAATTTACAGCGGCTTTCAACTTTAATCAGCATCTCTTCTCAAGTCAGGGTTGGTGATAAAGTCCTCTTCAATAACATCCTGGAGATGAATTGCTGATATTTATACTTGCACTTACAATATTATTGCTGTCCTCGGAGCGAAGTATTTTAAACAGATTGTTCAGAGAGAAATTAGATTATTGGGAGCCTCTCCTCAAGCAATGGCCTGCTCTTCCTGGGCATTGGAGAATCCCTCCCTCTGCCTCCTTATTCAGCATGATAGAAATATATTTCTTTGAAAAGACTGAGCAGCACATAGAATTATAGAATGCTAATATTATGTCACCATAAATAGGGAGAACCTGAGTACACACTGAATAGGAAGCATAAGCCATGGAAATATACAATTGGATTATTATAAAAATCATGGAGACATATTTTTTAGCTTCTGACAAACCTCTGACCTCTGCTTATAGGAAATTTTAAGAGTAAATTCCCAAATATGAGGTGACTATGAAATCTAGGAGTGAAAAGATTGTTTGAGGAATGGAAATACATCCATAGATATGGGGCATTTTAGGCTTTGATAGGGACCTCACTGACCATCTAATTCAACCTATTATCTCAAAAAGGGATTGCTAACAAAATGTACCTGACAAGTGGTCATCCAAACTCTATTTGAGGGGGAATCTCCTAAATGTGTAAATTTAGCAAGTTATTTAATTTCTTTGGACAACAGTTTCATCATCTATAAAATGAGATGGCTAGATTAGATGGACTCTGAGGTCCTTTTCAGCTCTAGATCCTGCTGTGATTCTGGACAAATTCTTAACCTCTTGCAGTCTCAGTTGGAACTACATGGCCCTGGTGATCCTTTCCTCTGAGACCTTTCTATTTTTAGATTTTGCTAAATGAAAATGTTTTCCTGATATTAAGCTTATATTTGCTTTTTTTTAGCTTCCACTTGTGGCTCCTAGTTCTGACCTTTAAATCTAAGCAAAATTTACTTCCTTTGCTGAGAGACAGTCCTTAAAATCTTGAATATGGCAGTCTTGTCTCTTTTGAGCCTTTTCTTCTCTAGGCTAAATAATCCCAGTAATAAAGATGATGGATCTTATATCCACACATACTTTTAAAATATGCTATGGATCTTTTTATCTTGTGAATTGGCAGAAGTTAAGGCATTAGATGAAAATGGCCATTATTCATTTTTAGGACTGTTATCATGATTTATTTAGTGTGAAAGAACTCCTGGTGTGGAAACACCCTCCTATCAAGGAGATTGGTAACTTATCTATAAATTATAATTTTAGAGAGTTGCCTGGGATATTGAGAGATTCAGGGGCTTGTCATATCTATACAGACATATTAATCAGAGCTATGACTGGATACATGTCTAATTGACTCCAGAGCCAACCATCTATTTATAATACTACTTTGTCTTTTACTGGTTTTCTTTTGTACTAGTCTTTTCTGTCTTTAAGCATCAAAGAAATTTAGAAATTCAAGACTTTTTTTCAACCCAAACTGACTAGAATCCTTCCTACAACATATCAGACAAAAAGTCATCAACTTTTATCTGAATACCTAGAATGATATGGGATGTATTATTTTTTAAGGTATCTAAACTTACCATTTGACAGCTCTCATAATTAGGTTTATTTTATTGACATCACAAATAAATTAGATTAATTACTACTTCTACTCATCACTCTTAGGTCAGGGGGACCTAGGTCCTGCTGGCTCCAAGCATATATCATTTTGTGATTCCTTTTTTAAGAGAAGGGAAAACTGAGACTATGATTAGTCAAGACTTTTAACCAAGAAAGAAATACTCATACTCTCAATGTATGTTGTAATGGGATAGGCATTGGGGTCAATGGACAGGGGTTTTAATCCTTCAATTGTTAGCTTAATGCAGGAATCCATTTTGGGTCAAATCACTAAGCTCTTTGGGCCTTAGAAATTCTCTAGTCTGAATCCCTCACTTTAAAGGTGAGGAGATTACTAATTCAACTTTAGCCTTTTTTGAGTTCCTACAAATACAGAAATACTGTAAGGCTACATTCATGTCTGGATGCCTCTCTTGGGGATATCAGAAGTGCTCGATACTGGGAGGGAAAAGAATTAGAACCAAAGGATTTTAAAAGAGGAACTGATTTAAAGAATTGGACTTTAGGAAAATATCATATGGAATAATGAAGCCAATAATATATTTGAAAGATATTGATTTCTCCCTATCAGCAGCAGGACTAGTGGTTTTACTGCAAACTCAGGTTCTATTGAGTAAATAAGTTTTCCTTTGGAGGAAAGCGCTTAAAAGTAGTAGAGGCCATGTGGCACTATGGAAAGAATATGAAATGAAAATTTGAAGACTATTCAATCATAGAATGAAAAAGGCCCTTGGAAATCATCTAATTCAATTCCCTCATCTTACAGATGAGAAAACTGAGGCTCAGAGTGAGGAAGCAATTTGCAGAAAGTCATAATTGGAGGGAGTGGAAGATCAGGAATTTGAACCCATATTATAGGATCATAAAGACAAATAGTCTTAGACGCTCTTCCGATCGTGGGTGTGTGTGTGTGTGTGTACATATATATACATATATATATGTATATGAGTTTAGATGGAATTATTAAGACCAATCACTTAATTTAAATTAGATGAGGAAATTGGAAATTGAGGAGTTTATGTAATTTGCCAGAAATCCTACCAGGATTCAGAGGTAAAATTTGAATTCAAGTCTTCTGACTCCATTACCAATATTCTTTGCAGAATTTCAACCTGAGTTTGAGTTTCATCACTGTCATTTATTTTGTAATTTTGGACAAGTTACTTAATTGTTCTGAGTCTTTATTTCTTCATCTATTACATGAAAGGATTGGGGCAAAGGGTCTTGACCCATTCTTTTAAAATACTCTGAAAGTTGCATTTCAATATAATTGGTTTCTTTTATAGTGTTGTATATTTTATTTTAGGCATTTATATCTTATTTTGAAAAGGGCCCATAGATTTCACCAGAATGGTTCCTGACACAAAAAGAGCCATAGACTAGAAAGCTTCAAGTATTTCTTCTAGCCCTAAGTCTAGTGGTTTTCTATAAATTTATGTAGAATTTCATTTTTAGCCCCAGGAGAGTGAGCTTTTACAAGTTTTTTTTACAATTCTCTGCCTTGAATTCTTCACCTAAAAATGAGGATAATCCTAATGGTAAAACTATCTGAAAAACTTACTGAGATGCAGTGGACATAGTGAGTTCCTATTTACTGGAAGCTCTCTAACACCCCCTCCCCTCTACCCAAGGCTGCCCTTCAATGCACACATACATTAGCGTGGGTTGTATTTGTTCCAGAGACACCAATATTCTGACTCCCTACGGTTGTCATTGAACACAAAAGAGAAGAAATAGCTGAGTCCGCTGAGATTTGTGCTTTGCTTTAAATAGAATTATCCCCGTGAATCAAATTCTGTAAATGTAAATTACAGCTCATTTTGCTGTTGATGTCTGTACAATTTACACTATGGCAGGCAGGGAGGCAAGCTCTAAGGCATCTGGTGGAATGCTATTCTTCCCCTGGATTTAAACAGTACCTCTCTGTACATTATGTTGAGATTTTGCCTATGGCTGAAAGCCTGTAATTATCATTAAAATAGTATTGTGTCTTTGGTGATTAGACAGGGCCCTCATTCCTGTGGTAAACCTTTTCATAGAATGTGTGTGTATTTATTAAGAGAACAGAAATGAACATCATTTCTAGGGAATAGGGTGCCCCTCACTATCAATGATTTCTGCCTGGTTGTAACCTATCAGAAAATTAGACTACAGTGTGTGTGTGTGTGTGTGTGTGTGTGTGTGTGTGTGTGTGTGATGAGTAAAAATGTTCTCCATTTATAAGAGTCATCATTTGTGTCCAAAGGATATTTGAACTGAGGCAGCTAGGCAGGGCAGTGAGTAGAGCACTGGGCTTAGAATCAGCAAGACTCAATTTTAGGAGTTCAAATCAGGACTCAGATATTTACTAACTTCATGACCCTGGGAAAATTAATTAATTTTGTTTGCCTCAGTTTCCAATTTATAAAATGAACTGGAGGAGGGAGTGGCAAATCAGTTTGCCAAGAAAACCCCAAATGGGTTCATGAAGAGTGTAACACAACTGAAAAAATGACTGAATAGCAACCTTAGAATTGCTCACTGTGCACCAAATTCCATCTCCTGCTTCCATCACTTGGTACAAATGGTTCTTTATGTCTAAAATGCACAAACTAATCTGTACTTAATAGGATCCTTTTTTAAAAAAAAGTACAGTTTAATGCTACCATATATGTATATATAATTAGCATATCTATTTATCACAATAGCTATGTGCAGTTATAATATAATTATGCAATATTTATAATACAACTTGAATATATATCTTAACCCTGCCTCCATATCTCCTCCTTTTTCTGATAACCCAGGCTCTTAACACTGAACACTTAAAAATGTTTTTGTTCCTTTGTCTCCAAGTGGAAATTAAGTATTGGATACATATGTACAAGTTGTACCCCCTCACTCAGTCCCCCCAAAAACCCATAGAATGAAAAGTCCTTCATGGAAGAAATAGTATTGTTGATATTGTTTAAACAATCTTTGTCTTTCCAGTATATAGCACACATTCCTGCAAGTCAAATCAAGAGAAGTCAACAGCACTTATAATGCGCCACACTGTGTTAAGTGCTAGAAACACAAATACAAAAAAAAGGATGGTCCTTGCTCTTCAGATGCTTGCATTTTAGTGGGGGAAGGTAACACACAAAAGGAAGCAAAGGAACTGAGTGAAGTACTCAAGTAGGGACATAATGAAGTTAAAAATTCAGACATTCTGGAGCAGAGTCCATGATTGAGTGAAGTCTATGAATGAATGAACATTGCTAGGTTGGTCATATTCCTTAAAATGAAGATTCTAGGAAAAACTGAGATAAGAATCAGAAAGGAGGAGGAAGAGTTCTTAGGTCTTGGTGAAGAAAGAGGTCCAAGAATCCGAGGTGTATCCTAAAGAGGAATGATTAATAAAAAGTACCTGCATACATTAGGTGCTTATTAATGTTGATTTGAAAGACTGAAGTTTCTTAAGGTCTAAATATGTTCTTCTTTAAAAAAAAAAAACCCCAAAAGGTTTGGACTTAATTATCTCTAGGGAATTTGCAGTTGTGTCATATCTTCCTTTTGTACTGTAAGTTCCTTGAAAATAGTTTTTTTTGGCTTGGGGCGGAGTCAAGATGGCGGAGTGAAAAGGTAACTCTCTGCCTCTCCTCCAATCTTCTCTCAAATCAACAATAAAATAAGCCTCCGAACTGATCTTCAAGTCAACAAACAGAAATATTTGGACACTTTTCTGAAGAACTTCATATCAGGTTTGTC
>JAJPUD010011204.1:34311-54657 GCA_023553655.1 Myrmecobius fasciatus | reverse complement strand
TTTTTTTTTTTTTTTTTCATTAATTTTCTTGAAACTATTGACCTTTTGTTCTTCCAAATGAATTTTGCTAGTATTTTTTCTAGATCTGTAAGATAATTTCTTGGGAGTTTGATTGGTATGGCACTAAATAAGTAAAGTAGTTTGGGTAGTATTGTCATTTTTATTATATTCGCTCGGCCTACCCATGAGCATGTTAAGTTTTTCCAATTGACTAGGTCTGATTTTATTTGTGTGGAAAGTGTTTTGTAGTTTATTTCATATAGTTCCTGACTATCCCTTGGCAGATAAATTCCCAAATATTTTATACTATCAATAGTTATTTTGAATGGAATTTCGTTTTGTATCTCTTGCTGCTGAGCTTTCTTGGTAATATATACAAATGCTGATGATTTCTGTGGATTTGTTTTGTATCCTGCAACTTTGCTAAAGTTGTGAATTGTTTCTAGTATTTTTTTAATTGAGTCTTTAGGTTTCTCTAAGTATATCATCATGTCATCTGCAAAGAGTGACAATTTGGTTTCTTCATTACCTACTCTAATTCTTTAATCTATTTTTCTTCTCTTACTGCCAAAGCTAACATTTCTAAGACAGTATTAAATAATAAAGTGGGCAGTCTTGTTTCACTCCTGATCTTATTGGGAATGGTTCTGGTTTGACTCCATTACATATGATTCTTGCTGAAGGTTTTAAGTAGATACTACTAATCATTTTAAGGAAAAGCCCATTTATTCCTATACTCTCTAATGTTTTTAGTAAGAATGGGTTTTGGATTTTATCATATGCTTTTTCTGCATTTATTGAGATAATGATATGATTTTTATTAGTTTGGTAATTAATATAACTGATTATGCTGATAGTTTTCCTAATATTTAACCAGCCCAGAATTCCTGTCATTAATCCTACTTGGTCATAGTGTATTAACCTGGGGATGACTTACTGTAATCTCATTGCTAATATCTTATTTAAAATTTTTGCATCAATATTCATTAGGGAAATTGATCTATAGTTTTCTTTCTCTGTTTTCACACTCCCTGGTTTAGCTATCAGCACCATATCTATATCATAGAAGGAATTGGGTAGTAAACCTTCTGTCCCCATTTTTTCAAATAGTTTATAAAGTATTGGAATTAATTGTTCTTTGAATGTTTGGTAGAATTCACATGTAAAACCATCTGGCTCTGGAGATTTTTTTTCTTAGGGAGTTGATTGATATCTTGATCTATTTCTTTTTCTAAAATGGGGTTATTTAAATAATTTATTTCCTCTTCTGTTAACCTGGGCAATCTTTATTTTTGTAGATATTCCTCCATTTCAATTAGATTATCAAATTTATTGTCATAAAGTTAGGCAAAGTAACTCCCAATTATTACTCTACTTTCCTTTTCATTGAAGGAAAGTTCTCCCTTATCGTTTTTGAGCCTAACAATTTGATTTTCCCCTTTCCTTTTTCTAATCAAATTAACTAAAGGCTTATCTATTTTTTTCATAAAACCAACACAATTTTATTTATTAATTCAATAGTTTTCTTATTTTCACTTTTATTAACCTCCCCTTTTATTTTCAGAATTTCCAATTTGGTTGTTTAATTTGCTCTTTTTCTAGCTTTTTTAATTGTAAGACCAATTCATTGAACATTCCTTCCTCTATTTTATGCAAATAACCTTATAACCGCTTTGGCCTTATCCCACAAATTTTGGTATGTTGTCTCATTATTGTTATTCTCTTGGATGAAGTTTTTGATTGTGTCTATGGTTTGCTCTTTCACACATTCATTCTTTACAATTAGATTATTTAATTTCCAATCACTTTTGGTCTATTTTCTCCTGGCCTTATTTTACATGTGAGATTTATTGCATCATGATCTGAGAAGGATGCATTTACTATTTCTACTCTATCTGCATTTGATTTTGAGGGTTTTATGCCCTAACACATGATCAATTTTTGTATGAGTTCCATGAATCCCTGAGAAAAAAGCAAACTCCCTTCTATCACCATTCAATTTCCTCCAAAGATCTATAATACCCAAATTTTCTAACATTTTGTTTACCCCCCTAATTTCTTTCTTATTTATTTTGTGGTTTGATTTATCTAATTCTGAGAGAGCAATTTTGAGATCCCCCACTAGTAAAGTTTTGCTGTCTATTTTTTCTTGCATCTCTGTTAGTTTCTCCTCTAGGAATTTGGATGCTACACCAATTGGTGCATATATGTTTAGTACTGATACTGATTCATTGTCTATGGTACCCTTAGTAAAATATAGTTTCCTTCCTTATCTCTTTTAATTAGATCTATTTTTGCTTTTACTTGATCTGAGATAAGGATTGCTAGCACTGCTTTTTTTTTGTTTGCCTGAAGCATAAAAGATTCTGCTCCAGTCCTTTACCTTCACTCTGTATGTATCTCTGTTTTAGATGTGTTTCTTACAAACCACATATTGTAAGATTCTGGCTTTTAATCCAATCTGCTCTCTACTTCCGTTTTATGGGAAAGCTCATCCCATTCACATTCACAGTTAAAATAACTAAATCTGTATTTTCTGCCATCTTATTTCCCCAAAGTCATGTTTTTCTCTTCCCTTTCCCCTTTTTCCCTTTCCTCCTCCCCATTATTTTGTTTTTAATGACCACTTCCCTCTAACAGTCCTTCCTCCTTTTTTTTACACCTTTCCCCTATTTTTTCTATTTTTCCTTCTATTAGTCTATCCCTTTCTTTTCCTCCTTTCCCTCCTACTTCCCTATAAAGAGGGACCAGTTTTTCTGTCAACCCAAATGTGTCTGATATACTCTTTTAGAGCCCAATCTGATGAGAATAAGATTCACACAATGCTCATCGCCCTCCCTTCTTTCCCTCAATTATATTAGCTTTTCTATTCCTCTTCATGAGATTTTACCTTATTTTTACCTCTTTGTTTTACTTTATTTTACCTCCTTTACCCTCTTTGTCCAGTATGATAACCCTTCCACCTGTAATTTCTTTTCTATTATTATCAAAACAAAATCAAATTACACCCTCATTCTTTGAGTATACCCATAGTAGATATATCGTTCTCAAGAGTTCTTTCCTTTTTATCTTTTTATGTTTCTCTTGAGTTCTGTGTTTGCAGGTCAAATTTTTTGTTCAGATCTCGTCTTTTCTTTAGAAATAGGTGAAATTCTCCTGTATCATTGAATGACCACTTTCTTCCCTGGAGGATGATGCTCATTCTAGCTGAATAACTTATCCTTGGCTGCAATCCATTTTCCTTTGCCTTTTGGAATATCTGATTCCAGCCCTTTGATCCTTTAATGTGGAAGCTGCCAGATCTTGTGTGATTCTAATTAAAGTTCCTTGGTATTTTAATTGTTTCTTTCCAGTTGCTTGCAATGTCTTTTCCTTGGTGCGATAGTCCTGAAATTTGGCCATGATATTCCTTGGGGTTTTAATTTTCAGGTCTCTTTCAGGAGGTGATTGGTGAATTCTTTCGATGGTGATTTTGCCTTCTTATTCTAAAACATCAGGGTAGTTTTCTTTCATGATTTCCTAAAAGATAGCATCTAGATTCTTGTTTTTTTCATGATGGCTTTCAGGGCATCCAATAATCCTTTGATTGCCTCTCCTAGATCTGTCTTCCAAGTCAGCTGTTTTTACTAGAAGATATTTCATATTTTCTTCTGGTTTTTTCATGTTTTTTGTTTTTGTTTGATTGATTATTGAAGTCTTATTGAGTCATTCACTTCTATTTGTTCAATTTTAATTTTTGAGGTATTATTTTCTTCAGTTACCTTTTTTAGCTCTTTTTGTAACTGGCCAATTAATTTTTTTTTGTTATTGCATTTTTTTTCCATTTTACCAATTTTGTTTTTTGGAGAATTGTTGTGTTTTTCCATTTCACCTGTTTTGTTTTTCAGTGAATTGGTGTTTTTTTTCATATTTCTTTTGTAGGGCATTATATGCTTTCTCCATTCCTTCTTGCAACGATCTCATTTCATTTCACCATTTTTCTTGTAACACTTTTTAAAGATTCTTTATGCAGTCTTTCAGGAAAGCCTTGTGAATTGGGAATCAGGTCTTCCCTCCCTTTATGGCTTCCTCTGTAGTTGCTTTACCTTAGGCACCTCGGGATTTGAGGTCTGTTATTCTCACTCTCTATAAAAGCTGTCGATAGTGAAGGTTCTTTTTTTTGTTGTTGTTGTTTTTTATTCATTTTTTAAAGATTTGAGGTGTGTTCAAAGCAAAGGAGCAACAGCTGCTTTAATTTGCCCTGGGGCAGTCCTGCTAATTTATTTCCAGTTATGGGTAATGGCAGCTAGGTTTGGCTCTTCCCAGACTCAGTTGTTTACAATTTACGTTTTACAAAAGGCAAATCTGCCTAACCACCTGTTTGCAACCAGGTCAGAGTAGCCTAAGAGGCTCACAGAAGCTTCCCAGGTGATTAGAAAATGAGTTCTGGTCCTGGTATTCTGCCCAGTCTCCCCTTACTTCCATCTGGTCTTGGCAGACTGTCCCCCTGATTGATTGAAATGGTCCTATTCTGAAGTTCTTCCAAGGTAACTTCTTCTGGGAATGTGTTGTACACCCAATATTTGGTTTGACTTCAAAATCAGTTTAGAGGCTTAATCTACTATCAGTTTGAGAGAAGGCAAGAGGAGGTCACAGAGAATCATATCTACTCTCCCGCATCTTTGCTCTGCCCTCCACAACTTTAATTTTAAAGTAATCGTCTATGCAATTAAAGTAATTTCTCTCCAAGCCTTCCATTAAAATTTCTCCACTTTCTCTCATTATATGAATGTCTTCTGCTATCCAAACATGCCTCTTCTCCCACCTTTTGGCTTCTTTTTAGTTATTGTCTTCTTTTTAGTTATTGTCTTCCTCTATCAGATTTAGGCCCCCTGAATTCAGGGACTACCCTTGCTCCTCTCCAGCTTTTATTTATTTTCCCTGTTTTTACAACAATGTCAAGTACATTTAACACTGTGCTTTTTAACTTCCTTTTGCCCTTTTTTCTTTCTCCAATTTAAAGATCCCAGTATCTTTACAATCAAATAAATTTTCCCTATCTGTCTGAATTCACTCCAACCTCGAATATACTCTAGATCTCTTAGATTTATGAATCCATATGCCACAAAAGGCAATTTTCTATAGAGAAATTAAAAAGAAGTAATTAAACATATCAAAAAAGCAAAGTCAACTAATTAAAAGGTGGGAACCTGCATAGAGTTTGTTTCAGAGAATTTGTTGTTTTTTTCTTCTTTTATGTGGGATAATTTACCCCGTTCAATCTTCCCTGTTGTTTTCCCATTAAAAGTTTCTTTCAGACCCATTAGATATTTTATTTTTAGGAATTTTCTGGGGGCACAGCCAAGATGATGGAGTGCAGACCCCATTCTTTGTGACCTTCTCTGATCTTCTCTCAAACCAATAGCATATTAAGCCTCTGAACTCGTTTTGGAGTGAAACCTCGCCCAAATATTTGGAGTACAACACAGTCCCAGAAGTAGTTACCTTGGAAGAGCTTTGGAGCAGGTCTGTTTCAGACAGGCAGGGGATTGCGCAGTTTGTCAAGTTCAGGCGGTGGTGCATAGCCAGGGCAGAAAGCAGGGGCTGGGATGGAGCATGGCAGATTCTAACCACCTGGGATGTCCTGAGAGACTCTTGGGCCACTTTGGTCTGTTTTCAGGCAGGTGCTTTGCCAGGTCTGCCTTTTGAAAAGGTGGATTGAAAACCACTGAAATGACTGAAATATATAAGAATTCAAAGCATTCTCCAATTAATAAATGGTCAAAATATAGGAACAGACAATTTTCAGATGAAGAAATTGAAACTATTTCTAGTCGTATGAAAAGGTGCTCCAAATCACTATTGATCAGAGAAATTCAAATTAAGACAACTCTGAAATACCTTTACACACCTGACTGATGGGCTAAGATGACAGGAAACGATAATGGTGAATGTTGGAAGGGATATGGGAAAACTGGGACACTGATACATTGTTGGTGGAACTGTGAATGGATCCAGCCATTCTGGAGAGCAATTTGGAACTATGCTCAAAAAGTTATCAAACTGTGCATACCCTTTGACCCAGTAGTGTTTCTACTGGGTGTATATCCCAAAGAGATTTTAAAGGAGAGAAAGGAACCTACATGTGCAAAAATGTTTGTGGCAGCCCTTTTTATAGTGGCAAGAAACAGGAAACTGAATGGATGCCCTTCAATTGGAGAATGGCTGAATAAATTATGGTATATGAATGTTATGGAATATTATTGTTTTGTAAGAAACGACCAGCAGGATGATTTCAGAGAGGCCTCGAGAGACTTGGATGAACTGATGCTGAGTGAAATCAGCAGAACCAGGAGATCATTATACACAGCAACAACAAGACTATATGATGATCAGTTCTGAAGGACATGGTTCTCTTCAACAATGAAATGTTTCAAACCACTTCCAGTTGTTCACTGAAGAAAGCCTTATACACCCAGAGAGAGGTATGTGAAATGTAGACCACAACATAACATTTTCATGCTCTCTATTGATGTTTGCTTGCATTATTTCCCTTCTCAAATTTGTTTTTTTTCTTGTAGATCTGACTTTTGTTGCACAGCAAGATAACTGTAAAAATATGTATATACATATTTGATTTGTCAAGTATTTTAACATAATTAACATGTAGTAGACTTCCTGCCATCTAGGGGAGGGGTGGGGGCTAAGGGAAAAAAATTGTAACAGAAAGTTATGCAAGGGTCAATGTTGAAAAATTACCCATACATATGTTTTGCAAATAAAAAGCTTTAATAAAAAAGGGAATTTTCTTATCAAATCCACATTATGTCTACAATCTCTATTTTTATATACTTCTTTTTAATAATTTACTTGTTATTCACGTGTGTAAAATATTTGATTGGTGAGTATAATAACATGGTAAAACTGACTCTTCTCCACTGAAGAACTTTAAAAATGAGAATAAAATTATATAGAGAGCAGAAAAAATATTTAGAAGGGAAGGGGTTTCTTAGATTAGATTTTGAAAACCAGTTGTTACAGGATGTCAGATAGTAAACTGTAATGGTAGGCCTAGTCCCTACTCAGCTAGTGACTTAAAAAGTGAAACAAAACAAAACTATTTCTAATGAAAGTTCTGATTTCCATATTTTATCCTTCCTTTCTTTCCCCCTTCCCTGAGAGAGTAAACAAATAAAATTAATTAATAAGTTATTCATGTGCAATTAAGATATTTCCATAATAATCATTTTGTAAAGGACTCCAAAGGAAAAAAGTGAAAGTGAAAAAGTAGTATGCTTCAGTCAATATTCATTCTTTCTCTGGAGGTAGATAGTTTGCTTCATTATTAGATCTTTGGGATTGTCTTGCATTATTGTATTGCTGATAATAGCTAAATTATTCACAATTCTTCATCAGATAATATTGCCCTTACTGTGCACAAAAAGTGATACTGTTCACTCACTAAGCATCACTTCACCTAAATCCCTTCAGATACTTCTAAAATCATTCTTCTAATCTTTTGTTATAGAATAATAATATTCCATTAGAATAATATGCCATAGTTTGATTAGCCATTCTCCAATTGATGTTAATTGATCTCCAATTTTCAGCCATCACAAAATTTGTTGCTATAAATATTTTTGTACAAAAAGTTTCTTCTATCTTTTTGGGGATGAGTCTAAGATATAGAACTCTGAGTGGGTATTACTGGATATACAATTTCATAGCCTTTTGAGCATAGGTCCTAATTGTTCTATAGAGCACAACTCTACCAACTTTACATTATTTTTCCAGTTTTCACACATCTCTTCCAACTGCAACATTTTCATTTTTTGTCATATTAGCAAAACTGATAGGTGTGATGTGACATTGGTCTATTTTTTCCCCTTAGTTTTGGCTCTGCTTAGCTTAAATATCAGCACCATATTTGTGTCATGAAAAGAATTTGGTGGTATTTTTTCATCTATTTTCCAAATAGTATTGGGATTAATTGTTCCTTAAATGTTTGATAGAATTTGCTTGTGTAACTAGCTAGTGCTGAGGATTTTTTCTTGCAAAGTTCATTGACAGCTTGCTCAATTTCCTTTTTTTTTTTGAAGGTTTGATTTTTAAAGTATATTATTTTTCCTTAGTTAATCTGGGTGATTTTTTATTTTTGTAGATATTCATCTATTTCATTTACATTATCAATTTTTTATTGGCACATAATAGAAAAAATAGCTTCTTGAAATTTTTGCAATTTTTAAAAATGTCCTTGTCATTGGTATTGAATTTACCCCTTTTTGAAATTAGTTACTTTGGTTTCCCTCTTTTTAAAATTAATTTATCAATAATTTATGTATTTTTTCATAAAACCATCTTTGTTCTATTTACATCTTTAATTCTATTTATTAGTTCAATGATATTCTTTCAATTTTATTGATCTCTCTTTTGACTGTTAGGATTTTGAATTTCATGTTTAACTGAGGATTTTTAATTTGTTCTCATTTGATGGTTTGTTTTGTTTTGTTTTGTTTGTTTTTTTGTTGTTTGTTGTTTGTTCAATACATTGATCTGCTTTTTCTCTATTTTATTAATGTAAGCTATTAAAGTTATAAAAATTTTCCTAACTACTACTTTGGTTGCATCACATAAATTTTGGTATGTGGTATAATTGTTGAAATTTTTTTAAATGAAACTATCAATTGTTCCTGTGATTTGTTCTTAGATACACTTATTTTTAAGATTAGAGTATTTAATTTCCAATTAATGTTTAATCTCTTTCCATTGTCCATTACTGAATGTAATTTGTATTGCACTGCAATACAAATACAATACAAAATACAAATGAAAAAATGCATTTATTATTATTGAATTTTATTTTTAGGTTTTAATGTCCTTCCACAGTCAATTTTTGTGTATATGCTATGTACTGCTGAATAAAATGTATATTGATTTCTATTCCCATTCAATTTTCTCCAGAGGTCTAACATATCTAACTTTTCTAAAATGCTATTAATTTCCTTTATTTTTTCTTCTTAATTTTTTTGTCAGTTTTATTTAGTTCTGAGAGGGGAAAATGGAGCTTTCCTATTATTATAGTTTATTATCAATTTCATCAATTTCTACTTCTTTGTAAATGCTGTATCATTTGGTGCATGTATACTTAGTACTGATATAACTTCAATTGCTATGATATCTTTTAGTAAGTACTCTTCTTAATTTCCTTTAATTATATATATATATATATATACATATATAAAACATTTTTTGTCTTAAATCATGATTGTTACCCCTCTTTGTTTTTCAAATTCTCCTTTAACCCCTTACATTACCTTATGCATATCTCTTTGCTTTAATTGTGTTTCTTATAAGCACATACTTTAGGATGTGAGTTTTAAATCCATTTGGCTGTCCACTTCTGTTTAATGGGTGAACTAATTTCATTCACATTTATAATTGTGATAACTGTGTATGTACCTTCATGTTATTTTCCTCTTGTTTATCCAACCTCACTCTCAACCCTCACACCCCTTTCTCTCCTCACAAGTATTTTACTTCTGATCAGCACCTTCCCTAATCTATCCTCCCTTTATTAATTCCCCATTCCTCTTCTATAATCCTTATCCCTTTTTACTTTCTTATAATGTTAAATTGATTTCTATATCTAATTGAGTATGTATGTTATTCCCTCTTTAAGCCAATTTTTAAGAGAATAAATTTTAATTTTTGCCCACCACCCTTATTATCTTTCTCCATCATAAAAACTTTTTCTTTCCTCTTATGTAGGATAATTTACTCCATTCAATCTTCCCCGTTCTTTTTCCATTACAATTTTCTTTCAAATACTTTTGTTTTATATTTTATTTTTAGGGAATTTTCCTTGCAAAGTCATCTTATATATACAATCTTTATTTATATATACCTTTCTTAATTATTCTTATGATAATGAAGTTCTTAAAAATTGCAAATATTATCTTGTTATATAGGAATACAAACAATTTAACCTTATTGAATTTCTCAGGTTTTCCCTCTCTTGTTTCATTTTTATTGTTTTATGTTTCCTGTAAATCTTGTATTTGAGGGTCCATTTTTTAAAATTTAGCTTTGCTCTTTTAATCAGGAATCTGATTATTTCACTATCAATTTTCTCCCCTTAAAGATTTTATTCAATTTTCTGGATTCTTGGTTGCAATCCCAACTCTTTTTCTTTCTGATATATCATATTTCAAGTCCTATGGTTCTTTAATGTGGAAGCTGCCAAATCCTATGGAATCATAAGTCTAGCTTCACTACATTTAATTTTTTTAAATGCTTTCAGTACTTTCTTTTTGACATAAAAGTTCTGAAATGTGGCTATGATGTTCCTGGAAATTTCATTTTAGATCTCTTTCCAGTGGTGATGGGTAGATTCTCTCAATTTCTGTTTTGTCCTCTGGTTCTAATAGATCAGGACAATTTTCTCTGATAATTTCATTAAAGATGGTATCCAGTAATTTTGTTGTTATTTGGTTGTTTTTCTTTCTTTCTCTGTGTGTGTTTTGTTTGTTTTTGTTTTTGTTGATTATGGCTTCCAGATAGTCAAATAGATATCTATTTTCTAGGCCAATTGTTTTTCCAATGGGGAGAATTTCACTTTTTTTTTCCTTTTTCTTCTCCTCCTTCTCTTCCTCGTCCTCCTCTTTATCCTTTTCCTTCTCTTCTTTCTCCTCCTTTTTTCTCTTCCTCTTTTTCTTTCTCATACTCCTCCTTTTTCTTCTCTTTTCCTCTTCCTCTTCTTCCTCCTTTCAATTTTTCATTTTGCTTTATCATATCTTTATGTTTTATAGAGTCATTAGCTTCCACTTGCTCAATTCCAATTTCTTAAGAATTATTTTCTTCAGTGAGCTTTTGTACTTTCTTTTATTCAATTGATTTTATTTTTAAGGAGTTTTTTTTTCCCTCAGCATTGCAGGTTTTCACTGGGCTTCAGGACTTAGCTGTTTGCTTTCACTGAAGTGTTGGGTATTCTTCTGTCTTGTACTGGCAAGGGGTGGGGAAGAAGACTCCCTGGCTTACCTCTCCTAGATGTGGGACTTAGATGCTAATCTGCCCCAGGTGTGAGACCTTTTTGGTAAATTGCATTGTAACAGAGTCTTTATGTTGGCTGACCCTGGAAGAGGGATCTTATTGATGGAAACAGATTCTCTACACTGGTAGGCTCTAGGCATGTGGGTTCACTAATCATCTGCAATTGCCACAAAGCCTCTGCTGATGGTTTGTGTGAGAGTGGGGTTGCTCCGTAGACTTCTCAGTTTCCCAGGGAGTCTTCTGGTTTGCAGAAGGATAGAAACTTTCTGGAGTACTGCTCCAGGCTTGGAATCTTTCTGCAGGCACCCTGCTGTGCAGATACCTGCTGCTGGTGGTCTTGGGATTTGGTCCTTTCCTACTCCAGTGAAAGAGACCTTTCTTGCCCTGCTAGTAATCTTCTTCCTTATTTCAAGATTATTTCTGAGGTGGTTTTCTAGTATTTGGAGGGATATTTGGGGGGGGCTTCACAGAGTTCCTTTCTCTGCCATCTTGGCACTGGAAATCCTACTGATTTTTTAAAATATAAAATCACCTTTCTGAGAATAAAGAAAAGCAAAAATAAAATACTGATACAGGTGAAATGCATTTCAAAGTAAATGGGCACTCACTAAAATTGATCCCCTTGAAGTTATTCTCAAAACTTTTTATGACAAGCTGTTAAACTCCTCAGTAGTTTTGCAAACTATTATCAGATCTTGAGAGTTAAAAGTCATCTTGGAGTATGCTACTACTGGATAACTGATCTTGTTTCCATTTTCCACTTTAGTACAAAAAGAATTGAAGTACTTTAATTCAGCATTTGTAGTTTCTAAAATGATCTTCTTTTATAGTTGTAAAATCTGACACCTTGGGAAAAGAGAGAAAGGATGGCATAGGGAAGTTATGTGATAGGCATTCAAATGCATTATATAAAAAAGTTCTCCAAGAAATGAGGTTTAGTTAAAACTGAGGAAAGGTCCTTAGGCAATTCTTTCAACTGAATTTCAAAGTAATGGGACTTGTTAAAGTAGTTGAAAATTGCAAAACTGAAGGTGGCATATAGAAAAGTCTCAAATAGTATGCAGGAGAGAGAAATGGGATGCCATGTGTTTTATTCTTGGCTTTGAAAAGAAGTTGATTGATGAGTAAAGGCAGTAGCAAGATACTTAACTCTTTATGTGCTTGTTTATTCATGAAATTTGTAAAGAAAAGTATATGCTTTCTTCATAAGTACTCTGAAGTTTAATTAGTTCATGTAAGTATTTGAATACAGGGCACACTACCTGAATACCAAATAATATTTTTTATGACTAGGCATTTTATAATGGCCTAAAGCAAATTAATAAAGCAAATCAATTTGGAACATTTTGAAGAAAGCATTAGGATGTTCATTTATAGGAATTGTTTTAATTCTTTTATAAGAATTAAATGGCTCAATTATTTTTAAACTAGTTATCAGAAATAAAGATTTTAAGTTTGACATATGGCAGTAGCACAATAGCAAAATAATATTTTGATAAATGAATTAAGGTGGAAACAGAGAAAAAGCCTTAGAGTATTCCCAGTACATTTGCTAACTCATTATGAAACAAGAACAATTATTACTTATTCAAATAAGTTAGAAGAAACTTTGAAAGCCACTGTCTCTATCCTCCTCATTTTACTGAAGAGGAAAATAAAGCCTCTAGGGGTTAAGTAATACAGTTACTTAGTACCTGAAGTGGAATTTGGACCCATGTGTTTCTGACATCTAGTCCAGAACTCTACTAACTATATCATACTGCTTTTATACTTGTCTCTGTAACTTCCCAGAGATTAAAATCTGTAATTTTTTCTACATTTGTTGTTGTAAATATAACAAAGCTTTGAAAATAAAGCAAATATGATAGAATATTCTGGCCTGGGAAAATGTGTTTAAGTTCAGTAATGGAATATAGAAGAGCACTCATTGACATTTGCAATAACCTTATGTCAAAAAGAAGCTGTACTTTTCCTCTGAAAACATTTCTAATATAATTTCATTTTTGGAAATCATTATAATACTCTGAATAGGATAGAATCATAAACTTCATTCTAGATAGCCAAACTAGTCATGAGAGCTTATAAACAAAAATTTAAGCAGTTGTGTGATATTAAATTTTGATCACAGCAAAAAAAGAAAAAAGCAGTTTCAACTAAGAGAAATACTTTCAAGATAATATGCTTACATTACATGTATTGTTTTCTTTATATTAAAATTCTTTTTGCAATATATTTTTTAAGTATTTCATTTTATGAATAAAGCAGAGCACTTCAATGAAAGGATCATAAGTACTGTTTCATATGGCTATTAGGCAGTGTTTGGAAAGCAAGAAAAAAAAGGAAGGAAGGAAAAGAGAAAGAAAGAAAGAAAAAGAAAGAAAGGAAGGAAGGAAGGAAGGAATGAAGGAAGGAAGGAATGAAGGAAGGAAGGATAGAAGGAAGGAAGGATAGAAGGAAGGAAGGATAGAAGGTAGGCAGGGAAGGAAGGAAGGAAGGATATTTGCTGATGCCTTTAAATAGTTGCTATTCATCATTTTAAAGAAAATTCCATTTATTACTGTACTCACTAGTGTTTTCAAAAACACTGCTAATAATTTATTTAGGATTTTTGCATTAATAATCATTAGTGAAATTTGTCTATAATTTTCTTTCTCCATTTTTATCCTAATTAGATTAGGTATCAGCACAATGTCTGTGTCATAAAAAGAATTTGGTAGGATTACTTCTTTCCCTATTTTTCCAAAGAGTTTGGATAATATTAGAATTAATTATTTTTTGGTTGTTTGATAGAATTCACATATAAGTCCATCTGGCCCTATAGATTTTTTCCTTAGGGAGTTGATTAATAGCTTGTTCAATTTCTTTTTTTTTTTTGAAAATTCTTGAAAGAATTCTTAAATTGTCTCTCTTAGATCTATTTTCCAGGTCAGTTGTTTTTCCAATGAGGTTTTTTCCTTTTTCTCTTTTTTTTCTTTTTTTTGACTGATTCTATATATCTCATTGAATCATTCCTTTCCACTCCTTCAGTTCTAATTTTTATTGAATTATTTTCTTCTTTTACTTTTTAAAGTCCCTTTTGTATTTGGCCAATTGAATTTTTAAATGAGTTGTTTTGTTCAATGGATTTTTTTCCATTTCACAAATTCTGTTTTTTTTAGGAGTAGTTTTTTTTGTTCCATTTCATAAAATATATTTGGTAAGGAATTATTTGCTTTTTCCTTGTTACTAAATCTATTTTAAGGAGTGTTTTTTCAGATAATTTGTTTCCTTTTCCAAACCATCTTGCAAGGTTTTCATTCCATTTCCCCATATTTCTTCTAACTCCCTTTTAAGACCCTTTATAAATTCTTCCAAGAGAGCCTTGTGAGATGGGGACCAATTTATATAACACTTTGGAGCTTCATCTGGAGATGATCTGCTTTTAATGTCCTCAGGGTATGACATCTGTTCTGTTTCTTCATAAACAAGTTTTATGGTCAAAGTTCTTTTTGCTTTTTAGCTTCTTTCTTTAAAAGTTTGAGGTCTGCTTTTAGGGCAAAGGGGAGAGTGTCTCCTCTCTGCCACTTTGGCTAAGCAACTCTTAGGGTACCACCTCATACATTTCAGATTATCTGACAGGGAAAGACACTGAGAAATGATGCAAGACATGTGGGAAAACTGGGAAACTAATGCATTGTTGGTGGAGTTGTTAAATGATCCAAACATTCTGCAGAGCAATCTGATAAAACTGCATACCCTTTGACCAAGCACTGCCACTACTTTGTATTCCAAGGAAATTAAAAAGGAGTGGGAAAAAAAAGACCCACATGTGCAAAAATGTTTGTAGCAGCTCTTTGGGTGGTGGCAAGAATATGAAATGATCAACTGTGAAGGGCTTGGCTCTTCTCAGTGATTTAGTTATTCAAAGCAATTCCAGTAGATGCAGAAATATCATCTGCATCCAGAAAAGACCTATGGAGATTAAATGTAAATCAACATATGCTATGTTCACTTCTTTTTTCTGTTTTTTTCTCTCTTCCATGATTTTTCCCATTTGCTCTGATATTTTTCTCCCAACATGATTCAAAAAGCGATGAGCATTAAAATAAATTAATTAAAATAATTTCTTAAGAAAATATTTTGTTATATTTTTCTTTTTATTATTCAGATTTAAATTTGTATACAACCATTTCTCCAATGACAGAATTATCTATCTTGATAAAGCATCATAATTTTCTCTTATAAAACAAATATAACCTCATAGCTTTATACCTAAACCAGTGAGAGATGAGAAAGGAAATTATAGTTCAACATCTCAGTATTGATATGACACTGAAAAATAGCAATAAAGAGAGAGTAATAACAGATTCAGAAGATTATTCACTATGAACAGCTTAGATGTATATCAGAAATCCAGTTTTGGTTCCTCATAAAAATACTATATATATATATGTGTGTGTGTGTGTGTGTGTGTGTGTGTGTGTGCATATATGTATATTTACAGATATATATTTCTATGTGAGTATGCATATATATTATATAAGCAAACATATGTAGAACATAATGTAGAAAGAACATTTAAAAGACAAATTCTTCATGTTAAAGGACTAAAAATAATAGGCATCAATACAGCTTTCATTTCCATGATAAACAGTATTTATGATCACACAAGAACTAATCTTAGCAATATTAATACTGAAACATTTGTGGCCTTTACAGTAACACATAGAACAAATTAATGATGTTCCTTGTAGTTAATATTATTTGATATAGTTCTAAAAATGAAAGAAAAATTGACATTAAATACAGTATTTCACATTCATGGATACTCTTCACCATCCTCTTTGTAAAGTAACATGTGGACAAGTCTTATCATATTTCTTATTTGGGGACAAACTTGCTTTACTTATTTAAACTATTTGAAAGCATCAATTTCTATTCATATTTGTAAAGCATTTGCATTTATTTTCTTAATTTTGCATCAATTCAAGTACGTCTCTGCCTATGTCTTTGTATTCAGTTTATTTATCATTTGTTATATCACATCAATATTCCATTACACTCATATGCCATAAATTTTTTAGCCATTTTCTAATAAATTGGCATTATTTTGTTTCCAATTCTTTGTTAACATATAAAGTTCTGCTATACATATTTTAATGTAAATGGAATCTTTATTTTTTCATTAAAGATCTCTTTGGAGATATATATCTAACTATAGAATATCTAGGTAAATTGTCTTTACCTTTAAGTATCTTTATTTGCATAATTATAAAGTCATTTATAGAATGATTTTAGTGATTCTCTGTTTATTTGAATATCTCTCTTTCTACAATTCCATAGTAGCATTAACTGTTTCTGTCTTTTGTCCTCTTTGTCACTTCACTGGCTGTGAGATGAAAACTGAGCTATTTTGTCCTGCATTTTTTTTTTTATTTTTAGTGATTTGAAACATTGTTTTATTTGATTGTTAGTAGTTTACAATTCTTATTTTGAGAACTTTTTGTTTTTATCCCCTGACTGCTTATCTGTTTGGGATTGGCTTTTGGTCTTATATATATTTGTTATTTGTATTTGTATCTTGGATATCAAATCATTACCCATGAAATGTAGTGCAATCTTTTTTTTTTCCTAGTTCATTTTTTCTTATTCTAGTGAATTAAATTAGTAATAATTACATTTTAATTGTATTTTAAGATTTGCAAAATATTTTCATCGCAAACCTTTGTGATGAACCTTTGAGGTACATAGTACCCATATTACTTCCTCTATTAAACAAATGAAGGAATTAAGTCATCAGGAGTATTTGTTATTCATATGTGGTCCTAAGAGAAAACACACACACACACAAAGCCATGATTCAAACAGAGCTTTCCTGGTCTAACTACTATGTTGTTCTGTCCCTAAGCCCGCATTTGATCTCAATATTTGCACTCTGCTCTGAATATGATTCTGCTCTGACTCTCAAAAGAATGAAATTTTAGTGGAAACTCCAGCTTCTATAGGGGAAAACATGATATTAATTTACTGAATTCTTACACTACTGTACCAGGATGTCTATAAGTTGGAAAAAATGACTCCACTTTTAGAGTTGAGCTTCCCCTTCAATTTTTCTTCTCCCCTTTCTTTTCTCAGTGCTACACACACACACACACACACACACACACACACACACACACAAATTCAGACCTACAGAAGTGAACACATCGTCACTCTCATGGAATACCTAAAATTGGCACCTTTTTGTGAGGTGTCATTTTCAGAATCTGATAAATGTTTTGGCTTATGACTGGTATAGAGGCTGTTATTAAATGGGAACACTTGGTATTATCTTTACTTTCAAGAAAAAAAGACCTTGATTAAAAATGTTTGCTGATTTACTTGATTATTTGAATATTATTTCATTTTGATGAGATTGTTGCTACTTTACAGCTTCTTTAAGAGCTCTTAGAATAGATTTAAAACTGAAAGGAGAAGAAAGCACAAGTTAAATTAACACAGATTCCTCATGAAATCTGTCTCATATTATGTGGGATTCTAGATCTCATCCAAGGAACAGGATTTTAATTCATAAATTATTGGAAAAAATTAAGTCTTGAAATAAGTTTTAGTACTTAGTAGAGAATTGTACACACAGTAGGCAATTAGGAAATGACTACAGATAATCCATTCATTAAAAAATATGTAGCTTGTCTTTTGTAATGAATTCAGATAATAGTGGCTTTGTCCTTCTTTCTGATATAATTGGATATTCATGCTGAATATTATATGTGTTTGGAAGACATGATTTTATACGATGTTTATTTTTATGGAATAAAAATGTTTTGAAAATTTGTGAAATCCTGGAAACTTTTGAAGAGTAAAAATAATTTCAGTTCATTTTTCAATCAGCAAGTATTTAATAAGTACTTATCATGTGTCCCATATTGCATATGTAGGCATTTGGAGGTTTGGTCACTACCTCCAATTCTTTATATGACATATAGTCATCCCAACCCAAAATTGGGGTGATGGGTTCAGTTTGTGCCTCATTGATAAAATGTACAGGTTGTTGCTTTGGAAAACTTAGTGAAAAGTAAATAGTTGTCATTGTTCCTTTCATTGAAAAGCTTCTCTGAGAAAAGATATTGAAGAAAATTGTTTTGAAAGGCCAACAGTTCCTGTTTTCCTCTTATCCTTTAAAAAGCAGAACATGAAGGCCTCTCTTATTTGTGCGCAACTAACTTGCCACTGCTATTTCCATTTCCTTCAGCTACTAATGCTATCTAGCAGCAATGCTGTTCAGAGGACCCAAGGGAACCAAATGTCAGTCTTTTCCAGATGGCAAGCTGCCAATCTGGAGATACAGTGTTGAATGTTGCTGAGAGAGTTCATTTCTCTGAAGAACTAAAGAACATCATTTCATAACACCTTGTATATATGATCAGTTCACAACAACTGATAAAGTAGGGGAGGAGTAGAGAGAAGATAGGAGAGAAAGGAGATAGCTGAGAAAGACACATACAGAGAAGAGAGACAGACACAGACACAGAGAGAAAAACAGAAACAGACAGAAACAGAAAGGCAGAGAGAGACACACAGTGAGACAGAGATAGAGCCAGAGAGATGGAGATAGGAAGAAAGACACAGAGAAACACAGTCAGAGAGACACACACAGAAAAAGGCACAGAGATGGTGACAGAGAGGCAAAGACGGATAGGGCTAGAAAGACATATATTCCCTGCTCTCTTGCCTGTTAATACCATGACAGGAAATATCCTATTAGATATAGAAAAGAAAACAACAGAAAGTATTGCTAAACTGTGGGATTTTCCCTTTCCAACATCGTGATAGCACCAACCCTTTTAAAATAACTGTTTTTGGCAGTTTTTGTTGCTTTTCTGTGTATTGGGGTAGAATTGTCATGTCTGTTAGAATATTCCAGAAGGAATGATGATCAGCTTGTGCATGGCTTCAAAAAGACCCAGGTGCAAATCCTTCCCCTGATATTTGCTAACTTTGTGGCTCTGAAAAGTCATGTAACCTCAGGCAGTTCCCTAGGACTGATTTGCAAAATTATGAATGGTTTCCTTTAGTGAGTTGAATTCCTGCTCAGCAAACAATCAAAGAATTCTAAAGTACCCTCTCCTATACTGAGCATCTTAGAGCCACATTTAAGGTTTAGAGGAGTCAGTAATTTGCTGGCCTATCCTAAGTGCAGAGGCGGGAGGTAAATGGCAAGAGCTGGTCCAAATGTCAAATACAGAGAACAGATGGATGAAGATGTTTCACTAGAGGCAGGAGAAAAGAGATATGAACTGAAAAGAATTGCTGCCAAACAAGAGGTTTCATTTACAGCTAGTGTGGTATGGTGTAAAGTTGGCTAGTTATAAACATGGGAATCCTGTTTCTGGCACTTACTATCTATGTGACTATGGGCAAGTCAATGCTCTTCTCCTCTGCTTTCTCATCTCTAAAATGGGGACTCAAATACTTGTATCAATATTACAATGTTCCTGCCTGAAGATCAAAAGTAAGATTTATAAACATCTACTGTATTCTATTAAAATAATAAAGACAACAAGCAATTCAAACCCTCCTTATAAGTTGATTTCATTGTAGGGTATTGAAGACATTCACTGACCGATAATAAAAGGCTAAATGCAAAACAAATAAAAGCTGATTTTAAGGGGATAACTATAAAAACAGTGGAAACCAGAAATGTTTATTAGTGGAGAAGCTACTTAAATTGTGTGTGAATGACATCAAGCCCTCCAAGAGGTAGAGACAAGAAAGGAAAGTTCTACAAATCAAACATATGATGGTGGTGGGGGTAACATGCAAAACTATGGAGATTAGAGATGTAAAACTAAATTTGTTGAACAGCAATGCGACCAGTTTTGATAGATTCAAGTGGGGGTAGGGGGTGAGAAAGGTGTAATCAACCAAGAAATATATACTAAAACCAGATTGTGAATGGTTTTAAATGCTAATTAGAGGAGCCTGTATTTGATACCAGAGGCAGTAAGAAGCCACTGAAGCATCTTTAACAGAAGAATGATATTGTCAGTGTTGTGCTTTAAAAATATAAATTTGGAAGCTGTGGGAAGAGTAAATTAGAGAGTAAAGAGACTTGAGGCACAGAGACCAATTAGGAGTATATTGAAATATTCTAGCAAAAGATATAAGGTTCTGAATTAGTGTGGTTGTGTGGTATGAATGGAAAAAAGTAAATAATGGCAGAGATGCTGAGTTTAAATTTATTCTGTATAAACACACATACACATACATGTACATATTATGCTGCTATATGACAAAATAAACTCAAAACAACATCTTTCTTTTTTTTTTTTTTTTTTT
>JAJPUD010011204.1:0-29311 GCA_023553655.1 Myrmecobius fasciatus | reverse complement strand
GCTAGGAAGTGTTAAGTGTCTGAGACCAGATTTGCACTCAGGTCCTCTTGACTTCAGGGCTGGTGCTCTATCCACGGTGCCACCTCATTGTCCCATACTTTGAAAATCTTAAAATAACATGGGAAATCTTGTTACTGTTGATGTTATTGCTACAGAAGCTACAGATATGGATCCAGGGCAGATTAAAACTCTGGAATCTAATCCTAGTACATTCAGGTACCTGAGACTTTCCAATTTGGTGATATGAAGCTTTATAAAGGTCTGAATTTTTTGTATTTGTTGCCATGAATCTTTTAAGAGATGAAGATCAAATTAATTTTTGAGGCAAGAGGAGGTAGGGTATGAAATAAAACTATCTGGAAATGAGCATTATAATCTTGCAATACAAGGCTCTTTTAGTCTCCAGTAGAGAAATAAATATTTTCTGCTTAAATGCTCATTTGAAACCTTTGTATGGTATAGTTAAGTCTAATATCTCTGGGAGAAGGCTGAAAGTACTTATAATATTCCAAGACAAAAATGGTTTTAAATTGTTAATTATTTTCCAAAATTTAAACCAGTATCCCTTTGGATCTAAGTTAATCTCCCAGTTTTGTTGGATTGTAATTGACTTTATTTTCCTTACATCTTAAATCAGTGAAATAACTTACAATACTATTCAGATTTCTTTTCATGATTAGAGGAACTTGCACTATATAAGTACAGTATGAGAGTGGAGGAGAAAGTAGATTTGCTATTCTTATTCTTGGGTTATTATAGCATCTTTATTTAGATGGGAAGTTATTCTAGTACCTGCCATCAGGGAGACCGTGGCATGGGAAAATGTTACTCTTTATTAGTAATTTTAATGAAAATTTAAAGCTCTGGGAATTGTCTGATCAAAAATGTTATTTTAGGAGAAGAGCTCATACATCAGCAAGAAGGAATTTCAAATACAGAGGACCATGAATCAAAGGGCATCATTTGGTTTTTAAATATTCACTTTCTGGAAAAAGGTTTCTAACAAAATGGTTCATTTTATTTTATTATGCACTCATAAAACTGACATGAAAAATAGCTATAGAATTTTTGAGGAAACAACATTTAGATTCGTCATTTGTTTCAAACAAATGCATTTGTTTAAATTAATATATGTGCATATATATATATAATGCATATATGTATGTGTATATAAATGTGTATGTGTATATATGTATATAGGTGCACATATATGAATTTTATTATGTATTTCATGTAGCCACAGTGTCTAAATGAAGTAAGAAAGCACGTTACCTCCTTGACATCTCTGAGCTTAAAATTAATGAGAAATATAAATATTTATGGTGATTTCTTCTGAACTCTCAATTCTATTGATTTTATTAATGAAATTTGAAAAAAATTCAAGAAACCCCCAAAAGACTTATTGAAGACCACTGTTGAAATTATATCAACAATTAAAAAATGATGATTTCCTAGATTATGTTATAGCTAAGGGAAATAACAACAAGAAATAAAATGTCTGTGGTTAGTGCCTACACAACTCCACTGACACTTCCCAGATACACACATACACAAAATATTCTCTATTCTCTATTCCCTTTCACCAAGAAATTCCATATACTTCAAAGAAGTCAAGGATAAAAAAGTTTCACACACAAAATATATGTGGTTTCACTCTTTGATTATCTCATGACTGATAATAAAATAGATTCTTTGTTATACCCATTTTATTACCACCACTAATTACATACAAAATATAAGTTCATGAATTCAAGGTAATTTTTGAAAAGAATAAGGAAAAACTTCCTTCTTTAAGTGTTGATTGAATTGAGTTTTAGAATACTAGGGATTCTAAGAGACAAAGGTGGAGAAGCTCTGCATTTTGTATAAGAAAATTCTTGAACAAAATTTTGGCTACATAGAGAGTAGAATGACAAGTTTGAGGAACATCAATAGTACCAGGTTGTATGGATAAGGGAATCTGAAGTGTTATAAAGTTTAATAATATTGGAAATGCTTTAGTCAGATTCTGAAGGACTTTAAATGTAAAAAAAAAAAAACCCTTTCAATTAATTCTAGAAGTAATAATGAGCCACCAGTATCGATTGATTGGGTGAGTGACATGGTCATTTGTTTGAATAGAAATTGAAGATAGTTCAGAGAAGGCAAAGAAATCAAGGTAAAAAAAAATAGAAGGCTATTGATCTAATTGCCAGGTGATAAGGGCATTAATTTGGGTCATGGCAAAGAAAGAGCAATGGCATACACATGAGAAATGTGTACTTGGAAGTTGTGGAAGGTGAACCAATAAGTCTTGACAACTGGTTGCATGCAAAGCCTAAGGGAAAGTAGAAATTCAGAATGTATATGAAATTTCAAATCTTCATAGAAATGATGATGGCCTTCATACTAATAGGGAAATTTAGCATAAAATTTGGTTTAAGAGAAATGGTATTGAGTTATAAATTAGATTGTGTAAAATTTTATCTTATTTTGGATACTTCAACTATCCTTCTAGTCAGTACAGTAAGTTTATAAGTAGCCAGTATAAAGGGACAACAGCAGGGAATAAGATTGCAAAGAGGGACATGGAAGTCATGTATCAATTTTCCCCAGAATCCAAGGAACATAATTCACAAATTGTATCATGTATTAACCAAAATTTACATTCTGGTAATATGTACTGAATCGGAAGAAGATATGTGGGTACTGTTATCAGGGTTCTGTCCTCCAAAATATAAAGTCTTTGTTGTTCTGTTTGCTCCCACACCTTCTGTGATTAATTACAGTATATTTGCCACTCCATTTCCCTCTGCCAGTCATGGTCTTTCTTGGTGAGTATTCCAAAAGTACTGGGTTTGTCTGCCCACATTTCACAATTTTATGATTTTTTTTATTAATTCGCTGGTATAAAGCCATATAGCTGAAGAAAAGGAACATGGGAAAAGGCATGTGACCATTCTCTCCCGAAAGTGCATGATCACACAGCTGATAAGAAGAATTCTTTCTCTGTAACCAAGAAAATGTTTGCAGGGTGATAATGAGGAAACAAAATGTGGGCTCTAGTTGCAAGATTAGTTAAAAATTAGAAATAATAATATGTTTTTAGACTACACATGAAAATCATAATTAAAATATTTCACAACAGCTCAACTTGGAACAGACTTTCATTTAATAAAGCAGTTTACTGAATTGATCAATAAGATCAAGTCAAAAAGGCAAGTCACTGAAGTGGTAACTTTATGGCTGTTGAGTTATGGGTTTGTTTTTGTTTTTGTTTTTCTGGTTTGACCTGTGACTTGAATAAGTTAAAACAATCAAGTGGGTATAAAAAAAAAACTTCTAAGTTGTATAAAGAAGTTTGGGAGGAATTCAATTTTGACCTACTACATTTAATAAGGAACTAGAGTAACAAATGGAGAGGAAAAGTCAGTAAAACAACATTTAATGAAAAAAAATCAGACTCAAATGACGTAGAAGGGATAGCAATGCAAAATCAGTGATTGGTAAGGAATTGGAGAACTGAAACCAATAGTCTTTTTATTTTGATGTCCTTCAGTGTAAAGTCTCAGGTTTTTTCTTCATTGTCATGGTCTATGGATGCTACTATTACTATTATTTCCATTACTATAACAAATACTACTATTGTTACATTTTTATCATTATTTTGATTTACATCATACTTTTTAGTTTACAAAATACTCTCCTAAGATGTTTATGGGACATTAATACAGCAAATATTTGTTGTTTTTCAGTTTATTCTGGTATGTTGTATTGTTCATGACCCTATGGATCATAACACCCATAGGGTTTTCTTGGCAAAGATACTTGAATAATTGGCCATTTCCTTCTTCAAATATTCTTCAATTCAACAGGCAGTTCTTAAGCATATTATCTCCATATGGACTAGCCACAAGTGTGGACTATATATACAAAGACAGAAATTAAACATCTGTCTTCAAGGAATTTACATTTTATGATAAAAACTTTATGTACAGACATAAGAAAATAAAAACAATATGCAAAGTAAACATGAAACATATAAGGGAACACTAACAACTTGTAGATTTAGGAAAGTCCTTGTGTAGAAGACAGTTTTGAATTATGCATTACGAGGAAAAGCTAGATAAGAAGGAAGAACATGTCAGGTATAAGGAGTATTCTATGCAAAGGCCTGCAAGTGAAGGATGGCATAGTGTGTATAATACATAACTGTTTAAAAGTTTCACATTGGGTTTTGAGCTCCTTGATAGCAGGAACTGTCTTTTGCTTTTCTTCATATCACATTACTTACCAGAGTCCAAGAAAAACATTAGGTGCTTCATAAATACTTGTTGCCTAACTACTTTTCCCACTTCTCTGCAGCATAAAAATATATTATATTTTGTTCCAGATTTTGCTGTCATCTCTAACAAATATCATCTTATTCTGCTTTGTTGAACATACACTATTCATTACACAATTTATTTTTAGTATAGTTTGTGAGGTTAGCAGGGTGAAAATTATATACCTTTGGGATTTCTCATAAATTAGTTTTCACTGTATCTTAATTCAAAACTTTTACTATTGCATTATCAGGTAATCCCTTCAGAGAAGCACCTTTTGCACTGTCCTTGGACGCGCTGGCATCTATTCTGGGTCCTAAATATGGAATTTTAATTGGAGTTTCAAGGAACCTGGGAAATTAACTATCCCAGCTAAACATACTTGATACCTGCAGCTGAGAAGAGTGAGGCTGGAGGATCTAATAAATTCACAAATTCTTAGCTGCAGTGAACCATAATGATATGGCATCTGTACTAATTTTGGCATTAATATGGCAAAGCTATAGGAATGCATGAGAATGGCACCATTGGCAAAAAAAGAGTGAAACTGGCCAGATTTGGAAATTGAGAAGGTCAAAGTTCTCATGCTATTCAATAGTGGGATTGGACTTATAAATTGTCCTTTTTTTTCAAGCCTCGGTGAGAGAGGTAGAGTCAGCTTTTTAAAAAATCTATTCTAATTTTAACCTCCTTCTCAATTAAAATGGTAAAGCTATGGGAGTGGATGTGTATGGAACTGTTGGCAAAAGAGGGTTGGAATTGGCCGGATTTGGAAATGGAGAAGATCAAAATTCTTATGCTAATCAGTAGCAGGATTGGGCTTATTTTTTTTTAACTTCATTTTACTTCAATTATAGGTGAGAGTGGTAGACCCAATTTAAAAACAGGAAAAAATGCTATTCTAATTTTAGCCTCTTTCTCAATGTAGACATTTTATCTATCACATTCACGAGGGTAGAATACATATCCATCCTCAAGGATGAATATGAATTCATATCAATACTTTGCAGATTTAAAACTTTGAGATATGATCCTAGTGGGTAGATCTTTGTCAGGACTTAACATCAACTAGTATGTTCTGGGTAGGTCCCTTCTCAATTAAGAACAGTTATTTCTTCATCTGTACCTGGTGACTTAGCCTGCCCGTGCAGGAGCAATTTCTGACCTTGGCAAGAAGAATCTATGAAACACTGAGCAGGGATAGACCTTGTCTCGAAAGTAATTATATTGTAATATTCAAAATGATTATGCTGTGAATCTGTTTCTAAATCTGCTTGGATTTTTTTTCATATTCTAAGATCAGTGCAAATAGTTTATTCCCCTTCTCTGTTTTCAGGCAGAAATAAGATTCTTACCAGAAATTCTGTTCTGTATCTTTAACTTCTGGTTGAAAATAAATTCATTTTACAAACACCCTGCTTTGATTCAGCATTTCCCTTGGTCTTTTTTAGAGGTGGGATTTTGAAATTTCTTAGTATTTTCTCCCTGCAATCTATTAAACCTGCTATTCTCAATATAAATGAATTCAGAAACTAGAAGGAAGTGTCAGCTAAATGGTGAAATGACTCACAGATTCTCCTTGGAAAGACAAATTAAGGAGTTAGTTTTATCAGTCCAAAGGCCTATTAACTTTTACTGCACCTCTAAAATATTTTGTTCTACTCATTTACATTTTAACACAGAGGTTTCTGCATCCCTCTTACCTTCTGTACTCTGCCTTCATTTTAACCTTCGTCCTACAATTCACAATATATTTAGGGGAATAAGCTATTTGCCACAGATAGAGAAGAGAAAAAAAATTATAAAATATATGTTAAAATGCTCATCATTTCTAATTATTCAAGTCCATGAATTTGTACTGTTACATTTTATAGAAAAATATAGTTTTTAAAATTAAATTTGATTTTAGAATTAAAGTCTGCTACAATACATGAAAATTGACAGACAAATGGTTATACAAATGTGACACAGTTCAAATGATGAATTGTACAAATCAAGAGCCAAAAATGATATTAAAAAGAACACAAAAGGAGCAAACAATAAGAATGAGGAATTATAGAGGGATAACAATACTGGTCATGATAATATCAAATGTTGGGCCTTGTAACTAGTATGGAAGAAACCCATACCTACCACCATATTCCAAGATAAGGTCAAAATGGGTTCATGATCTAGACATAAAGAATGATATTATGAACAAATTAGAAGAACATAGGGTAGTTTATCTCACAGACCTGTGGAGGAGAAGGAATTTGTGACCAAAGAAGAATTAGAGATCATTATTGATCACAAAATAAATAATTTTGACTATATTAAGTTAAAAACCTTTTGTACAAACAAAACTAATTTGTCTAAGTTTAGAAGGGAAGCAATAAACTGGGAAAACATTTTTACATTCAAAGGTTCCAATAAAGGCCTCATTTCTAAAATATAGAGAATTGACTCAAATTTATAAGACTTCAAGCCATTCTCCAATTGATAAATGGTCAAAGGATATGAACAGACAATTTTCAGATGAAGAAATTGAAACTATTTATAATCATATGAAAAGGTGCTCCAAATCCCTATTGATCAGAGAAATGCAAATTAAGACAACTCTGAGATTCCACTATACACCTGTCCAATTGGCTAAAATGACAGGGATAGATAATAGAAAATGTTGGAGGGGATGTGGGAAAATTGGGACACTGATACATTGTTGGTGGAAATGTGAACAGATACAGCCATTCTGGAGAGCAATTTGGAGCTATGCTCAAAAAGTTATCAAGCTGTGCATACCCTTTGACCCAGCAGGGTCTCTATTGGGCTTATATCCCAAAGATATCTTCAAGAGTGGAAAGGGGCCCACATGTGCAAGAATGTTTGTGGCAGCACTTTTTGTTGTGGCAAGAAACTGGTAACTGAATGGATGCCCATCAATTGGAGAATGGATGAATAAATTATGGTATATGAATGTTATGGAATATTGTGCTGTAAGAAATGACCAGCAGGATGATTTCAGAGAGGCCTGGAGAGACTTGCATGAACTGATGCTGATTGAAGTGAGCAGAACCAGGAGATACATGGCAAGAACAAGACTATATGGTGATCAATTCTGATGGACATGGCTTTCTTCAACAACGAGATGTTTCAGATCATTTCCAATTGTTCACTGATGAAGAAAGCCATCTATACCCAGAGAGAGGTCTGTGGGAACTGAGTGTGGACCACAACATAGCATTTTCACTCTTTTCTGTTGTTGTTTGCTTGAATTTTGCTTTTTTTCTCAGGTTTTTTTTTCCTTCCTTCTTGATCTGATTTTTCTTGTGCAGCAAGTTAACTTTATAAGTATGTATACATATATTGGATTTAACATGTATTTTAACCTATTTAACATGTATTGGACTACCTGCCATATAGGGGAAGAGGTGGGGGGAAGGAGACAAAAATTTGAAACAGATGGTTTTGCATGATCAATGTTGAAAAAATACCCATGCATATGTTTTATGAATAAAAAGCTTTAATATTTTTAAATGAGCCTTGTAACTGGCATTTCTTTTGGATGGTGAATTTACTGGTCAAGAAACCTTATACCAATGCAAGCTGATAATTTTTCTGAAGTTTATAATAAGTCCACTATGCAGTCTTTCTTGCCAAATTCAAATAGAAACAGATTTCCTACAATTCTCATATTGCCTTAGATTACATTTTAATGAGGTTGAGGCTGCTTTCAGGAGTTTCCTAAAGCCTGGAACACTGAGATTTTAAGTTGCTTGTTTATGGTGACACATTTTATACGTGTCAAGGAAAGATTTGAAGCTAGCTCACCCAGACCTCCAAACTAGCATCCTATTCATTATACTCTTTTTCTTCTCCTTAAATATGAATGGCCCTTTCCCTGCCCCCACCTCATTAAAAATTCTTTTTTGCTTTCTTTAAAAATCTATAATCCCAAATTATTGCCTCAAAATTTGCTTGATTTCTCTCTCTCTTTTTCTCTCTTTTCCCTTACCTTTTCCTCATTCTTTTTCTCTCTCTATGTCTTTGTCAATCTATATAATCAATAATCTATATTTATCTATAATTGTAATAGGCACCACCTTATAGGAAAGGAGCACAGATTAATTGTTTTCTAGCTATACTTCTGACTTCATCATTACTCATTACCTAGTTGTGTGACCTTGGAAGTGTCATTTAACTTCACTAGGTTTTACTTCTTTTAATACTATAAGGATGTGGATGTAGATAGTCTCTAAGGTTGTTTCCATATATAAATATTGGGGGAACATTTAAATCCTATCAATTTATATAGATTAAATCTTGATTAATAGAGTTTAAAGGGTCAAGATCTATATCCCATTGTTTTTATTTGCTTTTGCATTTTTCATAGCACCTAGGGTTCTGCTTTACATAGGATAATTAACAGATGTTTACTAAGTTAATGAATGAATGAATTTGTATTTTAAGTGAAGGCATATAGAAAAGAAACTAAACTAGTTTTTTTTTATTATTATGCTTTTTTTTTAGTTTCCAGAGAGTAGAACTAGATCAATGGATTGGAGTTGAAAAGAAAAAAAGATTGCAAATATAAATAAAGAAAAAAATTCAAAAATTAGATTTATTCTAAAATACAGATCTTTAAGTGAAGGGTAGATGATTTGTTTGTGGGACTGCTGTGAAATAGATTTCTCTTCAGGTATGGGATGGATTACTTGATTTCTGAGTAGCTACTCAATACTGAGATTCTAGAATTTGATTCAGTTACTCTGCAAATGAATTTTTTTATTCACATTTAATTTTCGAACCCAACCTGTAATGCAATTATAAAATGTTACATTCAGTAGCACAACTGGACACATTTAAGAGTATACCCTCTGGGGCAGCTAGGTGGTGCAGTGGATAGAGCAACAACCCTGAAGTCAGGAGGACCTGAGTTCAAATATGGGCTCAGACACTTCCTACCTGTGTGACCCTGGGCAAGTCACTTAACCCCAATTGCCTCAGCAAAAAAGCAAAAAAAAATAGTATACCCTCTGACTTTGTTTTTCTGTGTGTGAGATAAGAATGTAGGGTCTCTATATAATTACCTCTCTCCCATGTCTGACTGGATATAATATGGAGCTCAGAGTAAGAAAGCCTAGGTTCACTCCCAGCTCTAAAACACACTTGCAGAAGTGGACAAAGACCTTTTCATCTCTGCTTCTATTTCTTCAACAGTAAAATGGATATTATAATAATTTATAGTAACTATTACCAAGAATTGCTGGGCATAATATGGTTTAAAAAGTGTCAAGTGATTTAATAATATTAGCTCTAATCATTCTTAACTCTACTTTGAGTATCATGATTATTATGCAGTTAAAAACAGAAGAGAATAACTAATTAGGAAAGACTCTAAGGAGACCAGAATTCATAAAGGAGCTCAGTAAACAAAATATGTCCAAAGAGGTTATCCTGTTTAGCCTTATTAGGAGACATGATTTTGACATAATTAGATGCCACTGCTGCTATTACTGTTGTTATTTTTAAAAATAAAGCATATGGAAAAATTACATCCTTCCGGTGGCTTCCTCCCTGATTAACCATTCAGCTATATGAGCTAAAGTTTGTCTACCTAGAACAATACCCCAAGTACAGCACCCCAATTCCTACACTCATCAAAAATGTCCATTTTTCTTCACTTGAACCATAATCATTCTTAAGACATCTACAAAAATATAAACATATTTCTTCAAACATTTTTATCTACATATACCAAATGCCCCCCTTTGCCTAGTCCTAGGTTCTTCCCTTTGGTGTAGACATGAAAGAAGTTGCTAAGAAAAAGAAAAAAAAAGTAAATCCATCATCCATTATCAGCCATTAATAAAATTATATATATATCTGAATCTCTAAATATTGAAAAATGAGAATTCACTTTTGTAAAATTTATTTGTGCTTATAGATTATTTATAGCCTCCCTGATTTCTACTTGACATTAAAAAAATGATAACTTCAGTCTCTCAAACACAAATAGTCTTTTGAAAAAAATACACTTTCCCTGAAATGGTCAAAAATAACAATTTCAGATCTCACAGCATTATGTAATATCAGGCAGTCCAGCAGGGAGGAGATTACAGTAATCTAGTCTGGAAATGATCAGGAACTTAACTACAGATTTGGCTTTGTGGGTGGATAGTGATTGTTGCTATAAACAGTGGTATACTGAAAGGATAATAGTATTGTAATCACATTAGACTTTAGTTTATACTAGCACAGATCAGACTGAATTTCATTGAGTGATTACCTCTATTCTCTCTCAATTCTAGCTAATTTTATGCCTAAAAAAATCAGGGAATTGAACTTATTGAATTTCTTAAGTTTTGACATCTCCTAGTCACATTTTCCATAACTGTTATTCTAGTTCAGGTCCTTTAGTTTTTCTGAGCATTGAACTTCCATTGGGAGATCAGGCTGAACTTCCAATTCTGTCCTTTTTACTGCACAAGTAATATCTTATGAACGGATCCAACCATTCTGGAGAGCAATTTGGAGCTATGCTCAAAAAGTTATCAAACTGTGCATACCCTTTGACCCAGCAGTGTTTCCACTGGGCCTATATCCCAAAGAGATTTTAAAGGAGGGAAAGGGACCCACATGTGCAAAAATGTTTGTGGCAGACCTTTTTGTAGTGGCAAGAAACTGGAAATTGAAAGGATGCCCATCAATTGGAGAATGGCTGAATAAATTATGGTATAGGAATGTTATGGAATATTATTGTTCTGTAAGAAACAACCAACAGGAGGATTTCAGAGAGGACTGGAGAGACTTGCATGAACTGATGCTGAGTGAAATCAGCAGAACCAGGAGAACATTATACACAGCAACAAGACTACACGATGATAAATTTTGATGGACATGGTTCTCTTCAACAATGATGTGATTCAAACCAGTTGTTCAGCGATGAAGATAGTCATATACATGCAGAGAGAGGCCTATGGGAACTGAGTGTGAACCACAACACAGCATTTTAATGCTTTCTGTGAATATTTCCATGCATTTTGTTTTCCTTCTTAGGTTGTTTTTTCTTCTTCTCTTTCTAGATCTGATGTTTCTTGTGCAGTAAGATAACTGTATAGATATGTATACATGTATTGTATTTGTCATATAATTTATCCTATTTAGCATGTATTAGATTACCTGTCACCTAGGGGTGGGGGTGGGGGGAAGGAAAGGAAAAGCTTGGGGAAAAAAACATTTTTGCAAAGGTCAATGTTGAAAAATCACTCATGTTTTGTAAGTAAAAAGCTTTATATATAAAAAAGTAATATCTTATGGCCTCTGAATATTTCTAAACTAACTTTTTCGTTTCTTAAAACACCTTCCATCACTTACCCAAATGCTGGATTCCCTTTATCTATTGTTTGAAAAACATCAGTCTTTTTCTTCTAGAATACAACAGCTAACCATCTCCTGCAGTTTGAGTAGAAATATTGAAAAAAAAAGCAGTTTTCAATATAAACATTGACTGACGGTTAGGAAAAATTAGCCAGTCCAACTTCTTATTTTTCAAATGAGGTAACTGAGATCCAGTTAAATTAAATGACTTTCTCAAGGTCATAAAAATGAGTGATTAAAAAAAAACAAAACAAAATACCCAGAAGTTATGGAAAAAATCCAAAGGCAAAGCTCCTGATGTTATAGTTCAGAAAAAGGAGGTCAAGGGAAGTTATGTCTTTTTAAGGACACAAAGATAGCGACTACTAGTGTCAAAATTTGAAGTAATATTCTCTAACTTTACAGTCTGTGTACTTCTTATTATAAAAAATGTTCAGATCTACCTTATCCCTAAAATTTAGTGTCTGACTTTGAATATCTATTTTGTTATTCTTACGACTAATGAATATTAAGCATATATACATTAGAGAATGATGGAAAGATTGCATGAAAAATTTCATAGCAGATATAAAGAGACCACCTCATATTTACCAAGTTTTTGTAGAAAATGCATAAAAGATACAATAATGTAGGAGAGGAGAATATCAACTAGTCACCCATGAAAATAGTAGATAGACAGCTACAGGACTGTGCAAGTATCTACACAATGGTATAAAAAAATTAAAAAAGCTTTCAGAGACTTAATTGAAGTGACAAATCAAAAGTATCAAAAGGAGAAGGCATTTTGTCCTCTTGACCCTACCTGAAATGCTATAATATTGTGCAAGATGCAAAGAACATAAGTCTCTAATTTCTTGTTTTCATTCTTTATGTCCCTTTAACTTATCCATGCTGTTCTTTTAGAAATAATGCAATATTTTATTTCCCCCAATATATGTTAAAACAATTTAAAATATTATTTTACATTTTTAGTTCCAGATTCTATTCTTTTCTCTCTTTATTCCCTTCCCCTCTGATTGAAATGGCAAGTATTTCGATTATAGTTTATAAATGTTCAGTCATGAAAACATTTCCATATTGATCATTTTGCACAAGAATATTTGAATGGAAAAAAATATTTCTTCAGATGTCCTGTGTTCCACTTTTCTGGGTTACTTCTTGATTTATAAAATAAATAATAAAATAATCCTGATAAGTGTTCCCTTTTTATGCTTGAATGTAGACTGCTTCTAAATATTTCAAGTTCTTTGAATAACCATGCCATTTTAAAGAAAGAGACCCTCATTGTGTTAGTCATCAAATCTAATTAATTTGAAATATAGGACACTATAGAAATCTAACTTTGGATTAAAAGAGTTTGAGTTATGAAATGATTTATTATAGCTGCAGGAGAGAACTTAATGTCAGCATCCCCTAACAAAAACCCTGGGAATGGCCTAGATTTCTTGTAGATAGAGGAGGAGGTTATAAAGAGATTATTTTGTTTGCACTCTCTTCTTCTTCCCTCTATTCTTGTTGACAAGTAATCAAGGCTGTTCACAGATCTATGTTTCACTTAGGGCTGATTTGTAGCTGTTTTGCAACACTTATTTCCTCTTATCAGACAGAAATACCCCAGTGGGATCTAATTTCCACTTTGAATTATGTATTATCCATATGTCAGATTAAGTGAACAATTTTTAATGTGATCACTCTAATCTAGAAGGCCAGGGGATGGCAGTAGCTTTAATTTTAGATGCTAGTTGGAATTAACCAAAATCAAATTAATAAAGCTTTGTCAAGTTGTACTGAGCCTTTTTGCCTAGATTGTGAAAAAGATCCAGTGCTACTGGTCCTATGATCACAACTAAGCAGAGAATTCTTCATGACCATGTCACTCATGTTCTTCTTCCAGTTTTCAACTTATTAATAAATCCATATATGAAAAAATATAGTTATTGAGTTTGGTAAGTAACGTATTTTACTTAGATCTAAATACAAATTAACTGTAATAATCATAACCATAATAAGTTGTATTGATTTAGTGCTATAAAATTTGTGAAATTCTCTCCTCAGTGCAAGGAAGCATCCTGGTCTCATCTAAATTTTATAACTCAATTAAACAGTTAATCATACTCACCTTTTAGGAGCTGTTCAACCATTAATTTAAATAATTATTTTCTCTATTTCTCTTCTTTCTTTGGAGGAGGGCTGGCTGAATAAAGTTAATAAGTCATGAAGTCTAATTGTTTCCTTTATCCCATTTTCTAGATGAGAAAGTTGTGCCAAGGATGTGCCAATTTGCATCACATTTGTTTTCTAAAGATTTTTAGTATCATTTCTTTTGTTTTAAATTACCAAAATTAGTATACATAATAGTTACCTAAATCAAAATTTCTTTAAACTCATGGAGAAGATTATGCACGATATTTTTCTTTTATAATAGCCTTTTATTTTCAAAATATATGTAAAGAGCGTTTTCAAGATTTACCCTTATAAAACCTTGTATTCCAAATTTTTTCTCTTTGTCTTCCTCCCGCCCCCTCCCCTAGACAAGAAATTTAATATATGTTAAATAAAGACAATTCTTCTATATATTTCCACAATTATCATGCTGTGCAAGAAGAAAAGATCACAAAGGAAAAAAAATGAGAAAGAAAACAAGAAGCAAGTAAACAACAACAAAAAGATGAAAATACTATATTGTGATCCACATTCAATCCCCATAGCCCATTTTCTGGATGCAGATAGTTCTCTTTGTCACAAGTCTATTATAATTGGCCTGAATCACCTCACTGTTGAAAAGAGCCATGTCCATCAGAATTGATCATCACATATTCATGTTGTTACAGTATACAATATTCCCTTGGTTCTACTCATTTCAATTAGCATCAGTTCATTTAAGTTTCTCCATGTCTTTCTGAAATCATCTTGCTTATCATTTCTCATGGAACTATAATATTCCATGACACTTATATATCATAACTTATTCATTCATTCTCCACCTGATGTGCACTCACTTAGTTTCCAGTTCCTTGACACTTCAAAAATGGCTACTACAAACATCTTTGCACATGTAGGTTCTTTCTCCTTTTTTATGATCTCTTTGGGATACAGACCCAGTAGAGATACTACTGCATCAAAGGGTATTCACAGTTTGATAGTTATTTGGGCATAGTTCCATATTGCTCTCCAGAATGACTGGATAAGTTCACAAAGTAATGTATTACTGTCCCAATTTCCCCACATACTCTCCAATGTTGATTATTATCTTTTCCTATCATCTTAGCCAATCTGAGAGATATGACTTCAAAGTTATTTTAATTTTCATTTCTTTTATCAATAGTGATTTGCAAATTACTAGAAATGATTTTAATTTCTTCATCTGAAAATTGTTCATATCTATTGGCCATTTGTCAGGTGGAGAATGACTTGTACTATTATAAATTTGAGTCAATTCTCTATACATTTTAGAAATGAAGCCTTTATCAGACCCTTGGATGTAAATTCCCCCCCCCCCCAGTTTTCTGTGCATGAGTCTTAATGTTTTTTCTTTTATCCAATACAACCTTTGGGGTATATTTTGCCTGTGACTGTGGAAAAGAAATACAAAATATTAAAAAATAACTTTCAATAGCATATAATAAAACTTCACTGATCTTCTTTGTTCTTTGCATTTTTCTTGTTTTCAAGGACCCTCTCTCCTTAATTATGATATTGCAGAGATTGGAAATTAAGTGAAGTTCTTTTATTCGAATCTTATTCAGTAATAAAGTTCACCCATTAGCATTTTTTAATAACAGAATTGGCCCAATTCTGCAATCTTAACTAATTGGATTTTGTCATGACTAGGGACCCCGGAATTAAATTCTATACTCTGCTTATTGTGTGAGGAGTCAGTGCAAGATGAAAAGAATTGTAAAGATATTCTTATCTTTTAACAAACTGAGGAAGTGACAACATTCAAATATAAAGAAACCTATCAGGATAAATTGAACAGAACTATTTCTAAGGAATTTTTTTAATTTCATATTAGTACGACTTTTCAAAATGAATGAAAGCATTTTAATAATTTCTTAAGTAAGAATTTCTGTTGGGCATTTAGCTTTACTATATGTATCTACATATGAAGTACTAGTGGTTAGGAGTAGCAAATAAGGACACATGCCTGGAGCAATCTCAGTGTTATATAAGGTATATAAATGAACCTTCTCCATTTAAAAGTCTGTGTTCATGTAAACAAAGAAATGAGATCAAGCAAAACACTCCAGAAAAAGAGGGACATGACACAACTAAATGCTGAATTGATCATAAAATTTGAAGAAGAGCTTGGGCTAGGTGAAAAGGAGATCAATTTAAATAGGTATAATCTCTCCTTAAGGAGTTGGCAGTCTAAGAAATAGCTCTGGTTACAGGGAAAATGAAGTTATAGGCAATTGAAGGAACATGAAAAAAAGATATGAATTAAGTAAGTGTATCACATATTAGCAAAAGGATAACTAATTATTATGGAGTGTCTGATTCTGGCAGCAAAAATGTGAGTGCCGTGTTCAGAATGCTAGGAGAAAAATGGTGGTCTTTTTTTTTACCTGGTGATCATTTCTAAATGATAACAAAAGATGAAGTACATTTTTTTAAACCTGAAAAAAATACCTACATGTTCTCAAGTATTTGGATTTGGCTGAATATTTTAGTCGGCACTTAGACATTTCATTGTAAATATAATTTCAAATATACTCATTTCCTTTTTGTTTAAACACTTTTTGCTAATTAAGACTTAGATTTAAAAACCAATATATACCCAGAACTTTAGGTGAGGATAAATATGATTCAATATTTAAATGAAGACTACATTTTTTATGCCAAGAGAATGAGAATTTCTTAAACTACCTTGTTTCAGATGCTTTTGGTAAGAGTTGACCTTGCCCTCCAAAAAAGGACTGGGTCCAAGACAATTGGGTTAAGGTTAATTTTTTCTGTGAATATATTTAGAAGATGGCACCACATAGAATAAGAGCAGGATTACCATTTTGCCCTTCCCTTAGGTATCCTGAACAAGAGAATCTGTTGTTTCATTCCTATTTCATGGGATTTTAATTAGTTCAATTGATTGTAATTAGCTCACTGCTTACATTATCAGTATCATAATTTACAAAGGAGAATTTTGTGATATAAACTAGTCAACTCTAAAGTTTTGTAACAAAGATTTAGTAATATTCTATATATCTATAGCCTATGTAACATCTAGCATTTATAGTTCTTTAAAGTTAACAATATACTTTACATGTTATCTCAGTTCATTCTGACAACAATCATGTAATATAGATTCTATGATTTTGAGAGAGGCAATTATTCGGTGAAAGACATTCCTTCTCTCACAGCAGGTAATTCATTACCTTCTCTGAAACTTAGAATGTTTCATAAAGATCACTGAAATATTAAGTGACTGAAATAACATGCTAAAGTTAATAAATATCAGATATGGCCCTTGAACCTATAAACCTATATCTGTGCTCAGCTCTCAGTTTTCTATTTTATGTATATATGTGTGTGTGTGTATGTGTATGTATATACATATACATATGTATGCATACATATATGTACACATGCATACACAAATGTATATACATTAAATTATTAGACTTTAATTTGTTTAAGAACAGTAATTATTTTTTATTTCTTTTTTTCCTTCTCAAGCTCTTAGTAAAGTATTTCATATACAAAAGACAATTAATAAATAATTACTTGATTTAAATCAGTTTATCTCCAGGATTGATTATACTCATCTGTAAAAATGACATAACATTAAAATAATAGATCATTATGAAGATTAGATCTTGGGGGGGTACAAATTTAGTAAAAAAAATAAAATTAGGAACAAATAATAGTAGGAAATTATATATATTAAAGTGGTTAATTATATTATATTATATATTACAGTGGTTAAAAACAACAAAGCTGATATTCTTAATTCAGAGCACTTTGCAGTTTTGTATAAGCTATGAGAAATATGCACACAATATAGGTTAAAATTAGCTTAATTCAGTCAACACTTTTCTGTCTGTTCCCTATTTCTTTATGTTCTGTATTGCTTGAAAAAAGGTTTCTAATTTATCTGATTAATTATTTCCTGTTAGATCATTAAGAGTTGGATATTTGTTTTTGACATCCTCCAATCTTTCTTTAAGTATTCCCTTTCTCTCCATCAGGTCCACAGTTTTGTCATAATGCCTTTGACTGAACAGGTACCTCACTTATGACTACCTAATAGGCTTGTCCTTCTTGATAAAATCCTGCTAACAAACTTGCCACAAGACCCTAGATAGGACTTTGGCCTCACTCTATTTGTTAAATATGTAGATTGGGGTAGATAAACCTTAATTTTCCAAACTATATGACCTCTCCTTTGAAAATCATCCCTCCCTCCTACCCACTGGAAACTTGAACCCTATTCCTCCTATAATCTTAGGTGCTGAGATAAATTCATTGATCTTACACTGCCCTGCACCAGGTCTTTAACTTAATTCACAGACATTACATCTAAATCATTTTCCATTTAGTATTCATTCCCACTTCCTCCACAACAGTGCCTTATATTTTATCCTGAAAACTACACTGATTTCTGATAGGTGAGCTTTAACCTTAAGTTGCCTGAAACCAAGGGTCAACCTCACTTTCTGGGCATTTCCAATTAAAGGAGAGAATTGTAGTAAAATTATTATAGTATAAGAAAGCAAACATTCTGGAGGGTTTTCACAAGTCTTTGGGGTTAATAATATAACTAAGATTTTTAAATGAATATTGTGGTAATACAGATCAATGAAATATTTAAGAAGCAGAGCTATCACCCAAAAGTATTCAATTAGACAGCTGAATTGCCTTAATTATACCTGATAATCATGATATATTTCATACATTGAAGATAGTTAATCAATACAAAGGTCAGGGGTATGCATATGGATATCACTCTTGATTGAATTGTCTTAACAGATACCCCTGACAAAAGAAGCAAAAAATGAATCCAAAGGCAAAGATAAATTTAGGATTACTCACTACTCATATTAATAAAACATTACAATGAAGATTATGATGATGATGATGATATTAATGACAACAACTATAATAGCTAATAATTAAGATTTGCAATGTTATCTCATTTGTTTCTCATATTTCAAAGTTTGTAAAGTGATTTATAAAAGTTATCCCATTTGATCCCAAAAAGAGGTAGATTCTTTTATTATTTGCTTTTTGTAGATGAGAAAACAGAGACAGAGAGAAGTGACTTGCATAGGATCACAAAGCAAGTATATAAAGCCACACATTAATTTAGGTCTTCTGACTCTAGCACTATCACTCTGCCTTCTTTTTGATGATGTGAAAATTATGAATAAATTAGTCCTCTTAAGCTCCTTTCCAAAACAAAGGCCCAGTTAAAAATTTCTATATTCTTTCAGTGTTCATCATAAAATTTTAAATGAAACATAACTTAATGGACAAAAAGGACATTCATGGAAAACATTTTTGCATGTAATTTGAAAATAAAAAAGCTATTACAAACATTAAAAAAAAAGAAATCATGATAAGTGTGAACAGGTTGCAACATGTAACAAACAAGGAATTCTGAATGTATCACTAGAAAGAAAAGAAGTGTACTAAAATGTTGGGTGAATTGTATGTTATGAACTTATAGTAGGACATGGAGAAATTTTGCCTATGATGCACAGTAATGGTTGAGTCATCATCGCCATTATTGGAAAAAGGACCCCTAACAGAGAGATTATAAATTTGTTTGTACAATTTACTGTTATTTCACTGGAAAATAAAGTGAAAATATCTGCATTAATGATGAAATTTAGGTTAGAAATATGGTTTACAAACAATAAAGTTTAATTGAACAAATTAAAATGAAATTTGAATGGAGATTCAAATTTCTTGTGATGCTGTTAAGTTCATATAAAGTTCGAAAAATGGATGTCTTTTTGTTTAGATGAATTTTTGCCAGCTTTTATACTGTCCTCTGAATTTAATAAAATAATAGGCTTAATAATGCAGAATATGTGTCCCATTGACAGACTTCTCTTTATGGAACTCTATTTGTGGTAGAAGAAATCACATGAGATTGAATATTTGTGATGTCCCTCAGAATTCATGCTAAAATATCATTAGATATTAATGAAAATAGCAAATATAAAACAATGAAATGGAAACATGAAGATGAAGTAAAAACAGAAGCAAAACAAGGAAAAAAATTAGATATGACTGGAAGTTTGAATTATTTAAATTAATTGATAAATAATTGGTGGATTAAGTATTTGTTTATAGTTAAGACTTTATAGTTAGCAGGGATATATTGAGAAATGATAATTTTTAAATGGTAACATACTTGTCAACTGATATAGAAAATCAGAAAAGTTCTTTTTAAAGGGGGGGATCTGATAAAAGAGCCATTACAGAATAAATTAAGGAGAGACAACAAGGATTTTCACAAGACAGAAGCAGAATCAGAGTGAAATTCATTTCCAATCCTAATCCTGAGTTACTCCTAACATCATTATTCTCATTTCTTTATATCATACTGCTGAATATGAATTGATAAAATCTTATAGCCTGCTGACTGGTTTCTCTACAAATTTATTCTGATTTCAACTGAATCCTCAGCATTCCCTCAAAATCCTTTTTCCTGATTGGTTTTCTATCATACTTCCAAAGTAGTCTGTTTCAAGACACACATCTTAAGTCACTTTAAAAAGGGAGCAGGGAACTTTCTACCTCCTTCTAAAGTTGAGCATTTAGGTTTATTCTTAATTAAGAAAACAGAAACCAATCATGATGACAAACTTCCCTTTCTAATTCTAGACTTCACATTCATTAACACTCATTTTAACTCATTTTCTCCTTTACTTTCAATAGAAGAAATTCTCTTTCTCTTTTCTAGTGAGGGACTGTTTATATTCTTATTACCTTCCCTTTTCAAATCCTCTCTGAGCTTGCCACTTCAATCTACACCTCCCTTGAATCTCTATTTACTAGCTCAATCATTCCCTGTTGACTTAGAACAGGCCAAGACCTCTGCTATCCTTAAAAGTCCTTCACTAGCCTCTTTCATTCCTTGATGTTATCTCTTGCTTTTCAATGCCTACCTACTTTAAAAAAGCAAAGCACATTCACTGAAAACTACTCTTTCACTTATTACTCCTCATCTCCATGCCACTTAACTTTTACACCATCATTAGTGTAAAGCTTTTCCATATTTACCAAAAATCATTGAATTTCTAAATCCAATGTCCTTTTCTCATTCTCCATCTCTTTTTTGGGGCTGTATCTACAGCATTTCAGAATAGGCTGGATGTGATCCTCTCTAGATTTTTGTAATATTACTCTCTCTGATACTTTCTCAATATACTAATATTATACTAATACTATACTCAATATAATAATTATAATTTCCCAAACTTCATGTCAAAATACACCATAAAGACATGTTCTGGATTTTCTTCTTTACCATCTCTATACTTTCTCCCATAATTTCAAATCTACATATCCTGTTACAATCTTAATTTGAGTCACGATCATCATAAGGTGCCTTCTGAACATCTCTTTCTGGATAACTCATGGACATCTGAAATTCAACATGATCAGAATCGAACTCATTATCTTCCTAATTCCTAACTGTCCAACTTATGGAACTTTTCCATATATTTTAAGAACACCATCAGTTTTCTTTGAATCTAATATCTAATAAATAAATAAATTTTGTTTCCTTCATGTTCATAACATTATATATCTGTGTTTTTCTCTGCTCACATGGCTATCAGGGCAGCATCCAGCAATCAATTAACCAACATTTATTAAGTGCCTGCTATAAGACAGGCATTGTCCTAAGTACTAGCTCTCATCAAGAATATTATTATTACATCAAAATTGCTCAGGTTCCATTCCTTTTTCTAATTAATTATATAATCAGATGTCAGTCAATCCTAAAATTCAAGAAGGACAATCTGACTCCCCTTCTCACAAACTATTCTGCATTGAATTTAATATAATAAAAGCTGTCTGCTTAGTGTTTAAAGCCATTTTTTTGAACAACCCATTTTTTATATACTGGGTTTTACTTTAGTTCCCTGTATTCTATATTCTAAGCAATTTGCTCTTTTTCATTATTTAAATTTCTGCTTTTGCACAGGCATTAATAGATATTCTTTCTCTTCTCCTCTACCCCTTAGAATCCAAGTATATTCATTTTAGATGTTTTGTACAAAATTTGATCTTACCTGATCCCCCACAAATGATTGAGTTCTCATTTCATCCTCAGTGATTTATTTTATTTGTAGAATTCTTATGTTGATTTTTGTATGCATTTCTTTTTTTAATCAATAAAATTTTAAATAGTATTTTATTTTTCCCCAACTAACCATCAAAGAATGTTTTAGCTTTCATTTTTTATAAGATTATTGCTGAACAATAGGAACTGGTTTGAATGTCCATCAGACATTGATCCATGTCCATCAGAATTAATGATCATATAGTCTTGTTGCTGTATATAATGTTCTCCTGGTTCTGCCCATTTCACTCAGCATCAGTTCATGCAAGTCTCTCCAGGCCTCTGAAATCATATTGTTGGTCATTTCTTACAGAACAATAATATTCCATAACATTCATATTCTACAATTTATTCAGCCATTCTCCAATTGATGGGCATACATTCAGTTTTTAGTTTCTTGCCACTAGAAAAAGGGCTGCCACAAACATTTTTGCACATGTGGGGTATCCAGATATTTTAATTGTTTCTTCCTGACTACTTTTATTTTTTCCTTAGTTTGATAGATCTAATATTTAGCTGTAATGTTTCTTGAAGTTATCTTTTGGGGATCTCTTCCCTGAAACAATCAATAGATTTTTTTAAAATAGGCAAAATGACTATTTTGTTGACTGGTTCCAGAACATAAGGGCAGTTTTCCTTGATAATTTCTTCTAAGATATGGTCCAGGTCCTCCTGATTACACCTTTCAAATTGTCTGGTGATTCTGATATTGTCTCTCCTGGATCTATTTTACAAGTCAGTTGCCTTTCCCTTGATGTATTTTACATTTTCTTCCATTTTTTTCATTCTTTCTAATTTATTTGATTGGTTCTTCTATCATAGAACCATTTGCTTCTGTTTCTCCAGTTCTAAACTTTAAGGTGTTGTTTTCCTCAACCAGCTTTTGTACTTTCTTTTCCATTTTGCCAAGTCTATGATTTTAAAGTAATTTTACAAGCTACTTACTCTTTTTTTCCATAATTCTGTTGCATTATTCTCATTTCTTTTCCCAGTTTTCCTTCTACATCTCTTATGTGATTTTTAAACTTCTTTTAAGTTCTTCCTGCTTTGCTTTGGGGTTTTACTTATAGGTGCTCACATTATCCTCTTTTGAGTTTGTGTCTTGGCTTTTGGTATCACCACAATAACTTTCTAGGGTCACATTGTTGATTTTTCACCCCCCTTCTTTAAATTTGAGCTCAGCTACCAGGGAGGAAAAAGTATTGTCTTAGACTTCTTTTGCTAGTAGCTGCAGGCTATTTACCTGGTGCTGAACTGATGTTGCTCTGATGTTTCATGGGAGACCCTCATGTCTGATGGTATGCTGAGGGAGTGAGGTGTGAGTTGGCTAATGCTCTTTGAGGCTCTAGGAATCTGGCTGCTTACCTTGAGCTGGACTCACATCCTAGTGATGGTGTTTAGCATCTGCTGAGGCACAATGGGGTGTTTCTGCATTTCCCTGGGGCTACAATGAAGCATATGGCAGGTTGATATTTAGGAGTTATGTTTGCTCAGGAGTGTGCTAAAGCTTATGATGTTTTATATGCTATAGGATGATTTTGGTATGTGCACTGGATCTACACTAAAGCATGTGGTGGTTCCCAAAATGTGAAAATCCCCTGGCTTTTCTAAGGCATGTCAGTCGTCTTGGTGTTGGTTTTCCCACTTTTCACCAAAATGGGGCTCAAGATATTTTGCTGTTTGGTGAGGCTGGGCTTGCTATTTGCTCATTAGGAAACATTTTGCCATAGAATGTTCCTCCCATCACTTACCTAAGTGAAAGAGCTTTCTTCTGTCAATATTCCAAGTGTCATGAGATAAAAAGTGCTTCACCATTTCTCCTTGCTAGTTCTGCTATCCCAGGATCTGTCTTGGGATGCTATTTTTTGTTTGCCCAGAAGTGATTGGGGAAGAGTTACAATGATTCACTCCCTACTCAGCCATCTTGGCTCCCAGTAGTGTTACATTTTACCCAAGTAGAATGGAAATTCCTTGAGGACAGAACTTGTTTCATTTTTGTCTTTGTATCTTCACTGCTAAGAATTGTGTCTTCTACTTAGTAGGGACGAAATAAGTGTTAGTTATATTGGAATGAATTGAACATTGAAATGAGGAGCTCTTTCTGTGCTGGACAGTGAGGAACTCATTTAGCTGAACAGCAGAGATTGCCTTATGTTTCTTTCACAGGAAATTAGCAACTCTGTGTATCAAATGCAAATTTCTCTGTATGCTATGATATGAAAAAATGAAATGGTTATAGAAAAAATATTCTTTAACTTTTCATAGAGGATGAAATGTTCATTTATGAAATTGATTAGAAGATACAGGAGGAAAACTAATAAAAAAACCCCCTAGAACTCAGGTTTGGTTGAAAAAAGATCTATGATGTCAAGGGAGAGGCTGACCTGAAGCTTTATATGTATGAAATAACAGAGTTTGGACTTGAGGATGACAGAAGCAACAGCAGCTTTGGGAGCCCTGAAGTCAAAGATAGTAAGGGAATTTGGGAACTTCTCTGAAACAAATTATAGGAGACCTTTGTGCTATTAGTGGATGCTATTTAGCAGCTCCATTTTTCCCACACAATTCTGGATCAGAAGTAGACACAAATACTTTCTATCACCAAGGAGCAGGGCCCATGAGAAATAGTAATTCGTATGATCCCAAGGAAGCAGAAGCCCTGAAGAAATGTATCAAGTTTAGTTGCAAGAACACAGAAGGCCTGAAGAGCAGTATAGATTGCAACTTGAGGGATAAAGAGCCTCTCCTGGATTAGGGCCAGCTCACAGACCAAAAGAGCAATAACTACATGTCCAGATCAAAATAGCTTGGAAGCACAAACAATTCAAAACCCCTATAACTAGTTCTGACAACTTGAGCCAGAAGATAGAAACAGTGTCACTCTGACCCTTCCTACAATGGAAACAAAGCCCAACTTTATCACAAAGTTAAAATTAAGCAAAGGGCTGAAAAAACGAGCAAACATTAAAAAAAGAACTTGATTTGAGAAATGAAAATGAAAAAAAATAAAATAAAAGAATTGATGAAATGGGAAAAATATAAAACTTTACTGATGAGGATAATATCTATATTATATCTATTTTTAATACAATTGGTCAAATTGAAAACTATGTAAAAAAGGTTACTGAAAAAAGCACATAAACATACACATATGTGTAAATATAAGGGTGATATTCTGGGAAACTTTCATTTTTTAAAACAAAATATATTAAATTTATTTTTTAATTTTTTTTATATTTTTATTTTTATTTAAGCTTTTTATTCTCAAAACATATGCATGGGTAATTTTTCAATATTGACCATTTCAAAAGGTTCTATTCCAATTTTCCCCTCCTTTCCCCACCCCCAGATGGCAGGAACTCCAATACATGTCAAATAAATTATTATTTTTTATAAAGCATTTTATTTACAAAACATGAGTGATTTTTCTACATTGACCTTTGCAAAAACTATTTTTCCCAAGCTTTTCCCCTCCTTCCCCCCCCCCCCACCCCTAGATGACAGGTAATCTAATACATGCTAAATACGATAAATTATATGAAAAATATAATACATGTATACATATCTATACAGTTATCTTACTGCACAAGAAACATCCAACGGAAAAAAAAAAAAAAAAAAAAAAAAAAACTAAGAAGGAAAACAAAATGCATGGAAATATTCACAGAAAGCATTAAAATGCTGTGTTGTGGCTCACACTCAGTTCCCACAGTCCTTTCTCTGGATGTATATGACTATCTTCATCGCAGCACAACTGGTTTGAATCACATCATTGTTGAAGAGAACCATGTCCATCAAAATTGATCATCGTATACTCTTGTTGCTGTGTATAATGTTCTCCTGGTTCTGCTGATTTCACTCAGCATCAGTTCATGCAAGTCTCTCCAGTCCTCTCTGAAATCCTCCTGTTGGTCGTTTCTTACATAACAATAATATTCCATAACATTCCTATACCATAATTTATTCAGCCATTCTCCAATTGATGGGCATTCTTTCAATTTCCAGTTTCTTGCAAATACAAAAAGGGCTGCCACAAACATTTTTGCACATGTGGGTCCCTTTCCCTCCTTTAAAATCTCTTTGGGATATAGGTCCAGTAGAAACACTGCTGGGTCAAATGGTATGCACAGTTTGATAACTTTTTGAGCATAGTTCCAAATTGCTCTCCAGAATGTTTGGATCTGTTCATAGTTCCACCAACACTGTATCAGTGTCCCAGTTTTACCACATCCCCTCCAACATTTATCATTATCATTTCGGGTCATTTTAGAGAATCTGACAGGTGTGTAGTGGTATCTCAGAGTTGTCTTAATTTGCCTTTCTCTGATCAATAGTGACTTGGAGCACCTTTTCTTGTGACCAGAAATAGTTTCAATTTCATCTGAAAATTGTTCATATCTTTTGACCATTTATCCATTGGAGAATGGCTTGAATTCTTATATATTTGAGTCAATTCTCTATATATTTTAGAAATGAGACCTTTATCAGAACCTTTGGATGTAAAAATATTTTCCCAGTTTACTGCTACCCTTCTAATATCGTCTGCATTCATTTTGTTTGTACAAAAACTTTTTAACTTGATATAGTCAAACTTATCTATTTTGTGATTAATGATGACCTCTAGTTCTTCTTTGGTCACAAATTCCTTCCCCCTCCACAGGTCTGAGAGGTAAACCATCCTACATTGTTCTAATTTGTTTATAATATCATTCTTTATGCCTAGATCATGAATCCATTTTGACCTTATCTTGGTATATGGTGTTAGGTGTGGGGCAATGTCTAATTTCTTCCATACTAGTTTCCAATTATCCCAGCAGTTTTTGTCAATTAGTGAGGTTTTATCCCCAAAACTGGGGTCTTTGGGTTTATCAAACACTAGATTACTATTGTCATTGAGTATTTTGTCCTGTGAACCTAACCTATTCCACTGATCCACTACTCTATTTCTTAGCCAATACCAAATGGTTTTGGTGACCACTGCTTTATAATATAGTTTTAGATCTGGTACAACTAGGCCACCCTCATTTGCATTTTTTTATTAATTCCCTTGAAATTCTTGACCTTTTGTTTTCCCAGGTGAATTTTGTTGTTATTTTTTCTAGGTCAGTTAAATAATCTCTTGGGAGTTTGATTGGTATAGCACTAAATAGATAGAATAGTTTAGGTAGTATTGCCATCTTTATTATATTCGCTTGACCTATCAAAGAGCACTTGATGTTTTTCCAATTGTTTAGATCTGACTTTATTTGTGTGGAGAGTGTTTTGTAGTTTTGTTCATATAGATCCTGACTTTCCCTTGGCAGATATATTCCCAAATATTTTATACTATCGATAGTTATTTTGAATGGAATTTCTCTTTGTATCTATTGCTTTTGCATTTTGTTGGTGATGTATAAAAATGCTGATGATTTATGTGGATTTATTTTGTATCCTGCAACTTTGCTAAAGTTGTGGATTAATTCTAATAGTTTTTTAGTTTATTCTTTAGGGTTCTCTAAGTAGACCATCACATCATCTACAAAGAGTGATAATTTGGTTTCCTCATGACCTACTCTAATTCCTTTAATCTCTTTTTCTTGTCTTATTGCCAAGGCTAGCATTTCTAATACAATATTGAATAGTAATGGTGATAGTGGGCAACCTTGTTTCACACCTGATCTTATTGGGAATGGTTCCAGTTTATCACCATTACATATGATGCTAGTTGATGGTTTTAATTAGATGCTACCGACTATTTTAAGGAAAAATCCATTAATTCTATACTCTCTAATGTTTTTAATAGGAATGGATGTTGGATTTTATCAAATGCTTTTTCTGCATCTATTGTGATTATTATATGTTTTTGGTTAATTTGGTTATTAATATAGTCAATTATGTTAATAGTTTCCCTAATATTGAATCATCCCTGCATTCCTCGTATAAATCCTACTTGGTCATGGTGTATTATTCTGGGAATGATTTTCTGTAATCTCTTTGCTAATATTTTTTTTAAGATTTTTGCATCGATATTCATTAAGGAGATTGGTCTTTCTTCCTCTGTTTTTCTTTTACCTGGTTTAGGTATAAGTACCATGTCTGTATCATAAACGGAGTTTGGTAGGAGTCTTTCATTCCCTATTTTTGAATAGTTTATATAATATTGGAGTTAATTGTTCTTTAAATGTTTGGTAGAATTCACATGTAAATCCATCTGGTCCTGGGGATTTTTTCTTAGGGAGTTGATTAATGACTTGTTCTATTTCTTTTTCTAAAATGAGACTATTTAAGTAATTTATTTCCTCTTCTGTTAATCTGGACAATCTATATTTTTGTAGATATTCCTCCATTTCATTTAGGTTATCAAATTTATTGGCCTACAGTTGGACAAAGTAACTCCTGGTTATTGCTCTAATTTCTTTTCATTGATGGAAATTTCTCCCTTTTCATTTTTGAGACTAACAATTTGATTTTCCTCTTTCCTTTTTCTAATTAAATTAACTAGAGGTTTATCTATTTTGTTAGTTTTTTCATAAAACCAACTTTTGATTTTATTTATTAATTCAATAGTTTTTTTTTTTTACTTTCAATTTTACTAATCTCTCCTTTTATTTTTAGGATTTCAAGTTTGGTATTTGATTGGGGGTTTTTAATTTGTTCTTTCTCTAGTTTTTTTTTTTTTAGTTGCAAGCCCAATTCATTGATTTTCTCTTTATTTTATGCAAATAAGCATCTAGAGATATAAAATTTCCCCTTATTACCGCTTTGGCTGTATCCCACAAGTTTTGGTATGTTGCCTCATGATTGTCATTCTCTTGGATGAAATTAGTAATTGTGTCTGTAATTTGCTGTTTCACCCATTCATTTTTAGGATGAAATTATTTAGTTTCCAATTGCTTTGTGATTTATTTTCTCCTGGACTTCTATTGCATGTGATTTTTATTCCGTCATGATCTGAAAAAAATACATTTATTATTTCTGCCTTCCTGCATTTGATTTTGAGGTTTTTGTGTCCTAACACATGGTCAATTTTTGTATAAGTTCCATGGACTGCTGAGAAAAAAGTACACTCCTTTCTGTCTCCATTTAATTTCCTCCAAAGATCTATCATACCTAACTTTTCTAACATTTTGTTTACCTCCTTAACTTCTTTCTTATTTACTTTGTGGTTTGATTTATCAAGTTCTGAGAGAGGGAGGTTGAGATCCCCCACTATTATAGTTTTTCTGTCTATTTCTTCTTGCATCTCTCTGAACTTTTCCTCTAGGAATTTCCATGCTCTACCACTTGGTGCATATATGGTTAGTATTGATATTGCTTCATTATCTATGGCACCCTTTAGGTAGATATAATTTCCTTTTTTGTCTCTTTTAAT
>JAJPUD010011203.1:41348-55989 GCA_023553655.1 Myrmecobius fasciatus | reverse complement strand
GTGAATATTTCCATGCATTCTGTTTTCCTTCTTAGGTTGTTTTTTTTCTTCTTCTCTTTCTAGATCTGATGTTTCTTGTGCAGTAAGATAACTGTATAGATATGTATATATGTATTGTATTTGTCATATAATTTATCCTATCTAGCATGTATTAGATTACCTGTCATCTAGGGGTGGGGGGCGGGGGGAGGGAAAGGAAAAGCTTTGGGAAAAAAAAAGTTTTTTTTGCAAAGGTCAATGTTGAAAAGTCACTCATGTTTTGCAAATAAAAAGCTTTATTAAAAATAAATAATTAAATAAATAAACAAATTGGTTAGGCATAAAAAAAAATAAAATAAAATAAAATTAGTAGTAAGGAAGTCAAACCTGTGATTTCATTAGTTTGGAGAACTTCCAATGTGGGAATTCCTTCTAGTTATAATTTAGAATCTTAAATAGTTACCTCAGCTGCCCATGGTAACAGGGCCCTAATGTACCAGAAGCAATAATTGAACCCAAATATTCTTGATGCCAAATCTCCCTTCAGTCTGCTATATCATTATCTGTCATCATTATTCTTGCCATCATCATCATCACCTATAACATGGCAACCTTATATCCTAGATCAAAAGGTAAAATCTTGGCTAAATGATCAAGGAAAAGTCACTTAAACTCTTTGAAGATCAATTTTCTCATTTGTAAAACTGAATCATAGCTTTGGTATCTACTTTTAGGGTTATTGGAAGTGAAAAACATACTTAACTTTTTTGAAAATTTCAAATAAATGTTAGTTATTATTTATTTTGAACAATAATCAGTCAAAATGAACTATGGGAAATGAAGTTTATTTTAAAAAAGAGGTAAAGAAATATTTAGCTTCCCATTACCTTCTCCAAGTATGTATATACATGTGTAAGTTTATTTATTGTATATGTTTTTATGCAACTCATTATCAAGTGTTTGCTAAAGTAACTTCATTTGTGAGGTCAAATACATACCTGTTATATTGTAATGGTATTGGAAACAGTTTTCATTAAGAATACATGGTTGTACTTGTGAATCTTCAGCACAGGTCCTCGAGCTAAGTGGAGGTCTTAGCAGATGCCGACTCCTTCTTTTCATTGAGTGAGGATCACATGACTAAATGAAAATCAGACCACATAGGTGCATTAGAAACTATTCAGTTAATGAGATAAATTTCAAGTAAAGAGATGTACAAACTTATTCATATTGTCTCCAAGTAAGTACAATTACAGATTCAGATTTGGAAGATATTTTAAAATTCATCTAGTCCAAAATTCTACTCAATGTAGTCACTAATTAAGGAATGGGCCACTGTATTTGTTTGACCAAAATATCTAGTATATTTAATTTTTAAAAACTAGAACACTAAAAACAAACCTGTTGAACCAGTTCTTGGCAAAATGTCAACCAAATTACTGAGTGCTCAATTAAATGTTTCACCTGTCAACTGGATATTAGAATAGAGTCTAACTTTTCTGCACAGCCAAAGTTTCCTGGGTATAATTTACACTACAAAGAATGCTCTCATTGATGTAAAGGGTACTTGAATGTTTGGAATTCTGGACATCTATCTTTTCTTTAACATAATTAAATCTCACCCATCACAATCATTATAGGGAGTTTTCTTTTTATATAATAGGGGGTGGGGAGTCAAGACACCAGGAGTTTAACAAAGTCATCAAACCAATAAGTATTACTTCAGCATCTAGGTACCTAATGCTATGAAAAATATGACACTATACCTGAGAAATCCAAGAGCAAACCTCAATGAATGATACATTTTCCAGAATTTAAATATGCTAGATTAAAAACAAAACAAAACAAAACAAAACAAAAAAACATTCAAAGGGCATCACACTTCTTTCACTTACAGGGTAGGATTTAGTCAGCAATTTTATGGAAAAAGACATTTTGTGGTCTCAACTCAAGAACAAGGGGAACCTGCTATAATAGAGCACGTTATCAGAAATAAAGATTCTAGCTGTAGCCATAGGAAAAATTTCAAGTAGTTTTTTTTTCCTTTTTAAAATAAATTATTTAAATTAAAATAAATTATTTTTAAAAATATTGGGACTTCTGGGGGTGGAGCCAAGATGACAGAATTCAGACACAAGTCTCTGTAACCTCCTCTAACCTTCCCTCAAACCAACAGCAGATGAAGCCTTTAGACTAGTTTTGAAGTCAAAGAATCCACAATATCTGGAGTACAGCATATTTCTAGAAGAAGATACCCTGGAAGAACTTCAAAACAGGTCTGTTTCAATTGGGCAGGGTGGTGGTCTGCCAAACACAGACTGCAGCATAAAGAGACTGGGGCAGGGAGACCTGGCCAGGGAGCTGGAGCAGAAGTCAGAGTGTTGTTCCTTTCACACACCTGGGAGTCTTCTTATGAACCTCTTGGGCCAATCTGTCCTGATTGTAAGCAGGTGGTTTGGAAGATCTGCCTTTTGTGGGGGTTAGATTGTGAACCACTGAACCCCTGAAGAGCACGGCACCTAGCTGCCATTACACAGCACCCTAAAGCAATCCATCAATCAGCAGAACTGCCCAGCACCTGAAATAACACAATCAGCAGAACTGCCCCCAGGGCAAATTAAAGCAGCTGATCCTCCTTTGCCTTGAACAGACCTCACACCTTTTTTTAAAAAAAATGAATAAAAAAGCAAAAAGAACTCTTACCATAGACAGTTTTTATGGAGAGAGAGAACACACCTCAAACCCTGAGGTCCCTAAAGGTAAAGTAACTCCAGGAAAAGCCCCCAAAAGAGACATAAGCTGGACCCCATTCACAAGGCTTTCTTTGAAGAATGCATAAAGGATCTTAAAAGAGAGTTAGAAGAAATATAGGGAAATGAAATGCAATCATTGCAAAAAAAATGGAAAAAATGGAAAAAGAATGCAGTGAACAAAAAAATGTAATTGGTTAATTGCAAAAGGAGCTAAAACCAGTAACTGGAGAAAATATGACATTAAAAATTAGAATTGAACAAATGGAAGTGAATGACTCAACAAGATTTCAAGAATCAGTCAAACAATAACAAAAAAATGAAAAGATAGAAGAAAATATGAAATATCTCCCAGGAAAAACAACTTACTTGGAAAATAGATCTCAGAGAGAGAATCTAAGGATTATAGGACTTCCTGAAAGCCATGACAAAAAAAAAAAAAAAAGAGCCTAGACACTATCTTACAGGAAATCAAGAAAGAAAACTGCCCTGATATTTTAGAATCAAAAGGCAAAATGACTATTGAAACAATCCACAGATCACCTCCTGAAAGAAATCCCAAAATTAAATCCCCCAGGAATACTGTAGCTAAATTTCAGAACTATCATACCAAGGAAAAGATATTGCGAGCAGCCAGAAAAAAACAATTTAAATACCGAGGAGCCACAATGAGGATCATCCAGGAACTAGCAGCTTCCACCTTACCTTAAAGGACTGAAGGGCCTGAAATCTGATATTCCTAAAAGCAAAGGAACTGTGATTATAGCCAGGAATAAGATATCCAGCTAAAATGAGCATTATCTTTCAGGAGAGAAGATGGACATTCAATGATATAGGTGAATTTCAGATGGACATGCAATGATATAGGTGAATTTCACCTCTTTCTAATGAAAAGACCAGAAATGAACAAAAAAAATTTGATCTCCAAATACAGAACTCAAGAGAAACATAAAAAGGTAAAAAGAAAAAAAATCTCTTGAGAACTTGATTTTATTATGATATGATTATGATTATGATTATAATGATATTATGATTATATGAAAAATAAATTAGAGGTACAAAAGGGATAACACTGGAAGAAGAGGAAAAAGGAGGTAAAATAAGGGAAATTACATCACATGTAGAAGCAAAGAAAACCTGTATAATTGAGGGAAAGAAGGGAAGAGGATAAGCATTGTGTTAATCTTAATCTCATCAGATTTGGCTCTGAGAGAATAATACCCAGATTTGGTATCACAAAGAAACTTATCTTACCTTATAAGGAAATAAGAGGGAAAGGGGGAAAAGAAAGGGAAAGACTAAAAGAAGGGAAAACAGAAGAATTAGGGGAAAGGTGTAAAAAGGCAGTGGGGCTCTAAAAGGGAAGGATTGTTTGAAGGAAGTGGTTATCCAAAGCAAAATACTAGGGAGAAGGGAAAGGGGATAGGAAAGAGAAAAGCATAAGCTAGTGGATTATTTGAACTGTGAATGTGAATGGAATGAATTCTCACATAAATTAGAAGCAGATAGCAAACTGGATTAAAAGCCAGAATCCAACAATATGCTGTTTACAAGAAACACATTTAAAGTATAAAAAATATATACAGAATGAAGGTAAAGGATTGGAGCAGAATCTATTGTGCTTCAGGTGAACAACATCAACAAAAAAAGCAGGGGTAGCAATCCTGATCTCAGGTCAAGTAAACACAAAGATAGATCTAATTATAAGAGACAAGAAAGGAAACTATGTCTTACTAAAGGGTACCATAGATAATGAAGCAATATCAACACTAAACATATATGCACCAAGTGCTATAGCATGGAAATTCCTAGAGGAAAAGTTCAGAGAGATGCAAGAAGAAATAGACGGCAAAACTATAATAGTGGGGGATCTCAACCTTCCTCTCTCAGAACTTGATAAATCAAACCACAAAATAAATAAGAAAGAAGTTAAGGAGGTAAACAAAATGTTAGAAAAGTTAGGTATGATAGATCTTTGGAGGAAATTAAATGGAGACAGAAAGGAGTTTACTTTTTTCTCAGCAGTCCATGGAACTTATACAAAAATTGACCATGTGTTAGGACACAAAAACCTCAAAATCAAATGCAGGAAGGCAAAAATAGTAAGTGCATTTTTTCAGATTATGATGCAATAAAAATCAAATGCAATATAAGGTCAGGAGAAAATAGACCAAAAAGTAATTGGAAACTAAATAATCTCATCCTAAAGAATGAATGGATGAAACAGCAAATTACAGACACAATTACTAATTTCATCCAAGAGAATGACAATGAGACAACATACCAAAATTTGTGGGATGAAGCCAAAGCAGTAATAAAGAGAAAATTTATATCTCTAGATGCTTATTTACATAAAATAGAGAAAGAGAAAATCAATGAATTGGGCTTGCAACTAAAAAAACTAGAGAAAGAACAAATTAAAAACCCCCAATCAAATGCCAAACTTCAATTCCTAAAAATATAAGGAGAGATTAATAAAGTTGAAAGTAAAAAAAAAAACTATTGAATTCATAAATAAAACTGAAAGTTGGTTTTATGAAAAAACCAACAAAATAGATAAACCTCTAGTTAATTTGATTAGAAAAAGGAAAGAGGAAAATCAAATTCTTAGTCTCAAAAATGAAAAAGGAGAACTTTCCACCAATGAAGAAGAAATTAGAGCAATAATCAGGAGTTACTTTGCCCAACTTTATGCCAATAAATTTGATAACCTTAGTGAAATGGAGGAATATCTACAAAAATATAGATTTTCCAGATTAACAGAAGAGGAAATAAATTACTTAAATAGTCCCATTTTAGAAAAAGAAATAGAACAAGTCATTAATCAACTCCCAAAGAAAAAATCCCCAGGACCACCAGATGGATTTACATGTGAATTCTACCAAACATTTAAAGAACAATTAACTCCAATGTTATATAAACTATTTGGAAAAAATAAAGAATGAAGGACTCCTACCAAATTCCTTTTATGACACAGACATGGTACTGATAACTAAACCAGGTAGAACAAAAACAAAGAAAGAAAATTATAGACCAAACTCTCTAATGAATATCGATGTAAAAATCTTAAATAAAATATTAGCAAAGAGATTACAGAAAATCATCCCCAGAATAATACACCATGACCAAATAGGATTTATACCAGGAATGCAGGGCTGGTTCAATATCAGGAAAACTATTAGCATAATTGACTATATCAATAACCAAATTAACAAAAAACATGATTATCTCAAGAGATACTGAAAAAGCATTTGATAAAATCCAACATATATTCCTTTTAAAAACAAAAGAAAATATAGAATAAATGGAATTTTCCGTAAAATTGTCAATAGCATCTATTTAAAACCATCATCTAGCATCATGTGTAATGGCAATAAACTGGAACCATTCCCAATAAGATCAGGGGTGAAACAAGGATGCCCACTATCACCATTACTATTCAATATTGTATTAGAAATGCTAGCTTTGGCAATAAGACAAGAAAAAGAGATTAAAGGAAATAGAGTAGGTCATGAGGAAACCAAATTATCACTCTTTGCAGATGATATTATGGCATACTTAGAGAACCCTAGAGAATCAACTAAAAAACTATTAGAATTAATCCAAAACTTTAGCAAAGTTTCAGGATACAGAATAAATCCACATAAATCATCAGCACTTTTATACATCACTAATAACATCCAACAACAAGAGACTCAAAGAAAAATTCCACTTAAAATAATTGTCAATAGTATAAAACATTTGGGAATATATCTGCCAAGGGAAAATCAGTATCTGTATGAGCAAGACTACAAAACATTCTCCACACAAATAAAGTCAGATCTAAACAAGTGGAAAAATATCAAGTGCTCTTGGATAGGTTAAGCAAATATAATATAGATGACAATACCACATTAACTAATTTATTTATTTAGTACAATACCAATCAAACTCCCAAGAAATTATTTTACTGACCTAGAAAAAATAACAACGAAATTAATCTGGAAAAACAAAAGGTCAAGAATTTCAAGGGAATTAATAAAAAAAAAAAAAAAAAAGCAGATGAGGTTGGCCTAGCTGTACCAGATCTAAAACTATATTATAAAGCAGCAGTCATCAAAACCATTTGGTACTGGCTAAGAAACAGAGTAGTTGATCAGCAAAAAAGGTTAGGTTCACAGGACAAAATAGTCAATGACCCTAGTAATCTAGCGTTTGATTAACCCAAAGATCCCAACTTTTGGGATAAAAACTCACTATTTGACAAAAATTACTGGGAAAATTAGAAACTAGTCTGGAAGAAACTAGGCATTGACCCACACCTAAAACCATATTCCAAGATAAGCTTGACATGGATTCATGATCTAGATATAAAGAATGATATTATAAACAAATTAGAAGAACGTAGGATAGTTTATCTCTTTGATCTGTGGAAGAAGAAGGACTTTGTGACCAAAGAAGAACTAGAGATCATCATTAATCACAAAATAGATAATTTTGACTATATCGTTAAAAAGTTTTTGTACAATCAAAATGAATGCCGACAAGATTAAAAAGGAAGCAATAAAATGCAAAACATTTTTATATTTAAAGGCTCTGATAAAGGCCTCATTTCTAAAATATATAGAGAACTGACTCAAATATATAAGAATTCAAGGTATTCTCCAATTGATAAATGGTCAAAAGATATGGACAATTTTCAGATGAAGAAATTCAAACTATTTCTAGTCATATGAAAAGGTGCTCCAAATCACTATTGATCAGAGAAATGCAAATTAAGGCAACTCTGAAATACCATTACACATCTTTCAGATTGGTTAAGATGATAGGAAAAGATAACGATGAATGCCGGAGAGGATGTGGGAAAACTGGGGCACTGATACATTGTTGGAGGAACTGTGAATGGATCCAACCATTCTGGAGAGCAATCTGGAACTGTGCTCAAAGAGTTATCAAACTGTGCATACCCTTTGACCCAGCAGTGTTTCTATTGGGCCTATATCTCAAAGAGATTTTAAAGGAAGGAAAGGGTCCCACATGTGCAAAAATGTTTTTGATAGTCCTTTTTGCACTGGCTAGAAACTGGAAACTGAATGGATGCCCGTCAATTAGATAATGGCTGAATAAATTATGGCATAGGAATGTCATGGAATATTATTGTTCTGTAAGAAACAACCAGCAGGATGATTTCAGAGAGGCCTGGAGAGACTTGCATGAACTGATGCTGAGTGAAATGAGCAGAACCAGGAGATCAATATACATGGCAACAACAAAACTCTATGATGATCAATTCTGATGGATATGGCTCTCTTCAACAATGAGATGTTTCAAATCAGTTCCAGTTGTTCAGGGATGAAAAAAGCCATATACATCCAGAGCAAGGACTGAAGGAACTGAGTATGGACCACAACTAGCATTTTTATGGTCTCTATTGATGTTTGCTTGCATTATGTTTTCCTTCTTATGTTGTTTTTTTTTTCTCTTTCTAGATCCAATTTTTCTTGTGCAGTTAAGATAACTGTATAGATATGTATACATATATTGGATTTGTCATATAATTTAAAATATTTAACATGTATTACATTACCTGTCATCTAGAAGTGGGGGTGGGGGGAAGAAGGGGAAAAATTTGAAACAAAAAAATTTTTGCAAAGGTCAATGTAGAAAAATCATTCATATGTTCTGTAAATAAAAAGCTTTATTTAATTAAAAAAATAAAAAAGATTGATAGCTTTTATTTTTTACATGTTAAAATGTATTTTAAATCCAAAATGTGTAAACACATATAATTCTTTTGCTGCACAAGAAAAATGAGATCAAAAAGGGAAAAAAATGAGTAAAGAAAACAAAATGCAAGCAAACAACAACAGAGTGAGAATGTTATGTTGTGATCCACATTCAGTTTCCACACTCTTCTAATCGGAACTGGCATCAATCATCTCATTGTAGGAAAGAGTCAAGTTCAACAGAATTGATTGTCCTATAATATTGATATTGCCATGTACACTGATCTCCTGGTTCTGCTCATTTCACTTAACATCAGTTCATATAAGTCTCTCCAGGCTTCTCTAAAATCATCCTCCTGATCATTTCTTATAGAGCAATAATATTCTAACATTCATATACCATAACTTACTTAGCCATTCTGCAACTGAGGGGCATACACTCAAGTTTCCAGTTTTAATGCCATTCTGTTGGATGAAATTGATAACTGTGTCTATGATTTGTTGTTTCACCCACTCATTCTTCAGGATTACATTATTTAATTTCTAATTTGTTTTTGGTCTATTTTCTCCTAGCCCTATACTGCATGTGATTTTTATTGCATCATGATCTGAAAAAAATTAATTTAATATTTCTGCCTTTCTGCATTTGAATTCGAGGTTTTTATGCTTCAATACATGGTCAATCTTTGTATAGGTTCCATGAACCACTGAAAAAAAAGTAAACTTTCTGCTTCCATTCAATTTTCTTCAAAGATATATCATACCTAACTTTTCTAACATTTTATTTACCTTCTGAACTTCTGTCTTATTTATTTTGTAATTCTATTTATCTAGTTCTGAGAGAGAAAGGTTGAGATCCCCCACTAGTATAGTTTTGTTGTCTGTTTCTTCTTGCATCTCTCTTAACTTCGCCTCTAGGAATTTGGATGCTGTACCACTTGATGCATATATGTTTAGCATTGGTATTGCTTCATTATCTATGGTACCCTTTAGTAAAATATAATTTCCTTCCTTATCTCTTTTAATTATATCTATCTTTACTTTTATTGGATCTGAAATGAGGATTGCTATCCCTGCTTTTTTTATTTCACCTGAAGCACAATAAATTCTGCTCCAGCTATTAACTTCACTCTGTATGTATCGTTCTGCTTTAAATGTGTTTCTTATAAACAACATATTGTAAAATTCTAACTTTTAATCCACTCTGGATAGCTTTTATTTTTATATTACAGTTACTCCTTTATTCCTCTTCTGGCCCCATCAAATTATACCTGGGAATATTTTTAAGGAAAAAAAAATAAACTAAACCAAAGAAAATCCACCAATCTATTTAAAAATTATGATGATATATGTAATGTTCCTCACCCATGGAACCCCATGGAGTCATGGTCATTCAGATAGGTTTTAACAACATAGTTTGGGGCAATTTTCTTTGTAACTGTAACATTTTAAATTAAGTGTAACATTTAAAAAATTAAGATATAAGTAAAGTAAAAACATTATTATATTTTGCTACTGAAATGTTTAACTACAAAATATAATGTAATTATAATGCTCTGTTTTTAAAACATAAGAATTCATAAATTTTTAAAAGAAAAAATGGATTAAATGCAAAAAAATCCATGCTTTTTGCTTTATTCTTTTTTGCCCTTTCCTCCCTCTCCCCACCCTCAAGAATACAATGAAATACAAATATATGCATATATGCATATATATTCATACATATATACATACACATCCATAGAGCTCATGCATATACACATCTATGTAAAGTTGTACTAAGATTGTTTGCCCTCCATTTTTTGAAGATGGATAACATCACCCATTCATAAATCCAAGTCATTTCCCATTTTTCTAAATCCTCCAACTCATCATTTCCTACACCACAGCAAATGTTCCAACCTTATGTTATCTCATTATTTTAAATAGTTTCCTTATTTTTCTCTTGATTAAATTTATTTTAGCTTTTTTTTCTGGTCTTTTCAGAGCACTTCATGAAGGTAGCAATGTAAGGAGAAATTATGAATTCCATCAGTATTTACAGAAATGAAATCATGTATGCATTTAAAGGAAAATGAAATAATGTGATTTTTCCTCAAATAATTCAATAACATTTTTACATATCATCTGTAACAATACACCCAGAGAAAAGCAATGAAAAAGTTTAAAGGAAAAGAAAAAATATGTATTTATAATATATAAACTATTCATAACATATAAATAGTATGTAAAATAACTACTTCACTAAGGCTATATCAAACAGTATATAAATTTTCAACACATTTGGCTAAATCCACCACCATATGTTGATTGAAAAAAACACATAATATTCTGTAAAATTTTGAATTAGCTGGATCTCAACACGTTTTATTTTTATGGAAACAAAATATGAAGAATCTTTTCAAATTTACAAATATTTCCTTTTACCTTAAAACATTTAACATTTATTTAGCTGCAACAGTCCTCGGTAATTACCAGAACCCACAAAGATCAAATGGAAATGACTGTAAAAACATATTACACTGGCATTCAAGTGGCCAACAAAAGAAGGCATCAGTAAACTATACTTTAAGGAAGTTAAAACTGATAGCAGCCACTAGACCATTGTCATTAATGAAAAGATATAACATCATTCCACAGAAATAAATAGCTCTAGGATAGGGTAAATAGGGAGAGATTAACCAAGTTTCTTAACAAAGGATGGGGGATAAGATTATAACTTTTAGGCTGGTCCTTTTCTGCTTTCACCTGTGTGATTCAGCACCACCAACTATTTTCTGCACAATCACTGGTAAAAGGAAATAAATATATGATGTACTTGGATGGGTATAGCATCTATTTGATATCATATCAACATTTAGCTACCTGGAAGTCATTCTCTCTCCTTTCTTGTTTTTTTTTTTTTTTGTTTTTGTTTTTTTTTTTCTTTTTGCTGAGGCAATTGGGGTTAAGTGACTTGCCCAAGGTCACACAGCTAGGAAGTATTAAGTGCCTGAGACCAGATTTGAACTCTGGTCCTCCTGACTTCAGGGCTAGTGCTCTATCCACTGAGCTACCTAGCTGCCCCCATTCTCTCTCCTTTCTAAAGGAGTTTAATACATGATAGATTTTTCTTTTTCACTCTATCTCTGGGGATTGTACTTAGGGCTCCTTCAAACTCCCTAACCCCTCAGTTCCTCAGACTACTCAGTTTACATTGCCTATTCCTCACCTCTACCCTATCCACATACACATATGGTCATTCCCCTTTACTCACTATTGTATGATCATCTGTTTCTATGACCAAAAATTCAGAAATTCCTTAATTATAGAATTCCTGAACTTTTTGTATCATAGGTACTTTTGCTGAAACCTATGAACTTTTCCTTAAATAATGTTTCATTGATTATATTCATAATTGAAGGTATAATAAATTTCTTTTAGATGTTAGTTTAAGAAAGAGAGATAGAGACACAGAGAGACAGAGAAAGAGAGAGACAGAGACAGAAACAGAGAGAGACACACAGAAAGAGAGAGAGAAACAGAGGTGGGAGGGAGGGAGATATAATTTTTTTTCATCATCCAGTTTCATAGAAATTTGAAATCCATACAGATTAAGAACTCCTGATTTATCTGATTATAATTTCCTATCATTCCATCTTCCTCCTATGCTTTGCTCTTCTTAAATCTATTCATTACCCTAACTATGACCTCCCATTCTATCTGCTTTTCAGTACTTTTCTCAGATTATCACCCCTGGCTTCACTTTTTCTTTCCTTCCTTCTTGGCCCTAAAGTTAAGCAGTTCAATATTATGCTGTCCTTTACTCTCAAATCCCTCAAACCCCATGGCTTGCCAAAATGCCTGGATTATTCATTGCATATTTCTTCTCAAGGAGCTAGAAGAAATCATGCAATTCTGATGACAGGGCTTCAAATAGCTTTTTCTACTCCCAACTAAGCACTTTTTATGTCAGGGCAGAAAGCCCCTTCATTAACCCATACTTACCATATCTTCCACAATAGTAGTTCCAAACTTTTTATTCTCCTTTTAAGGACACACATGGCCCACTTCTCTAACTTACAATTTAGGATTTCTCTTCATTTTTCACTAAGAAAATGGAGGACATTTGAGGTAATCTTTTCTCTTTATTCTCTTGTTTTTCTATATTTCAAATTCTCTGGCCTCCAAATTATTTTCCTTTTATCTTGTGTCTAATGTTGGACTTGATCTTTTGTGGGTTCTGATATTTGACAGTGAATTTTTAAGGACTGTTGCAATTAAGAAAATATTGAATGTTTTTTAAAAAAAAGGAATTTCTAAATTTGAAAAGATTCTTAATATTTTCAGTTTACATAAAAATGACCCTTCTCTTTACCAAGTCCAATCTTATTTCAAGTACCATTGATTTCATAATTTCTCATCTTCTCCAATAAGTTACTTTATTATCACCAACACTCTTTAATCTTTAACCTCTTCCTATCTATTTGTTCATTCCTTACTACCTACAAACACATCTAACTCTTCTTCATCAAAAATGAATAAATGAAACAAACAAATAAATAAAATTATAAAAAAAAAAGTGGTGAAAAGGCAGGGACTTGCCTGAGCCCTCCCAAATTCCCCTGCAAGCAACTTAATAATATTTCAAGACATTCTTGGGGGCGGAGCCAAGATGGCAGAGTGAAAACGTGACTCTCTGCGTCCTCCTCCGATCTTCTCTCAAACCAACAATAAAATAAGCCTCTAAACTGATCTTCAAGTCAACGAATTCAGAAATATTTGGACACTGCTCTCTGAAGAATTTCATATCAGGTTTGTCTAACTTGGACAGAGGGATAAACAAGCAGACTCGGGTATAGGCCAGAAGTGAGGGTGGGACTCAGCTCAGCTCAGCTCAGCGTGGCAGAAACTCCAAACTCCAAATTCCAAACACCTGGAGTTTATCTGAGGCACTTGGGACACTCTGCCCTGATTGGGGGCAGGTGTTCTGGCAGACTTGCCCTGTTTAAGGAGTAATTCGGACTTAGTCCTAGCCCCCACCAGCCCAGCACCTTAAGTTATTCGCCGAATTGCCCCAGGGCAAAGAGCTTTAGCCACGGTTTTTCCAAACCTTAAAGAGACATACATGCTGTCTAAAAAAAATGAAGAAGCAAAAGAGAGCTCTCACCATAGACAGCTTTTATCGAGACAGAGAAGGGCTGACCCCAGATCCTGAGGTTCCTTTAGACAAAACTCAAGAGGAAATCAGCAAGGACCATCACTGGTCCCCTTTTCAAAAGGACTTTCTGGAAGATTGCATAAAGAACCTCATAAGAGAGCTGGAGGATAAATGGGAAAATAAATTGAAATCAGTGCAAGAAGGATCCAATATCTTGCAAGAAGAATATGATGCCCTGCAAAAGAGATATGAAAAAGACACCAATTTATTGAAAAATAAAATTAGTGAAGTGGAAAAAGAGTGCAATGAACAAAAAAATTCAATTGGCCAGTTACAAAAGGAGCTTAAAAAGGTAACTGAAGAAAACAACATTTTAAAAATAAGAATTGAACAAATGCAAGTGAATGACTCAATAAGACTTCAAGAATCAGTCAAACAAAAACAAAAAAATGAAAAATTAAAAGAAAATATGAAATATCTCCTAGGAAAAACAAATGACTTGGAAAATAGATCTAGGAGAGACAATCTAAGGATTATTAGACTTCCTGAAAGCCATGATGAAAAAAAGAATCTAAACACTATCTTCCAGGAAATCCTGAAAGAAAACTGCCCTGAGATTGTAGAATCAGAAGGCAAAATCACCATTGAAAGAATTCACTGATCACCTCCTGAAAGAGACCCCAAAATTAAAACCCCAAGGAATATCGTGGCTAAATTTCAGGACTATCACACCAAGGAAAAGATTCTGCTAGCAGCTAGAAAGAAACAATTCAAATACCGAGGATCAATAATAGAGTCACACACAATCTGTCAGCCTCGACATTGAAGGATCGAAGGGCCTGGAACCAGATATTCCGAAGGACAAAGGAACTTGCATTACAACCAAGAATAACCTATCCAGCTAGAATGAGCATTATCCTCCAGGGAAGAAGATGGTCATTCAATGATATAGGTGAATTTCACCTATTTCTAATGAAAAGACCAGATATGAACAAGAAATTGGACATCCAAACACAGAACTCAAGAGAAGCATAAAAAGGTAAAAAGGAAAGGACTCTTGAGAACTT
>JAJPUD010011203.1:19904-36348 GCA_023553655.1 Myrmecobius fasciatus | reverse complement strand
TAAACCAATTGTTAGAAAAGCTAGGTATAATAGATCTATGGAGAAAGTTGAATGGAGACAGAAGGGAGTTTACTTTTTTCTCAGCAGTCCATGGAACGTATACAAAAATGCACCATGTGTTAGGGCATAAAAACCTCAAAATCAAATGCAGAAAGGCAGAAATAGTAAATGCATCTTTTTCAGATCATGATGCAATAAAAATCACATGCAATATAAGGCCAGGAGAAAATAAACAAAAAGTTAATTGGAAATTAAATAATCTAATCCTGAAGAATGAATGGGTGAAAGAGCAAATCATAGACACAATCAATAATTTCATCCAGGAGAATGGCAATAAAGAGACAACATACCAAAATTTGTGGGATACAGCCAAAGCAGTTTTAAGGGGCAATTTTATATCTCTAGATGCTTACTTGCATAAAATAGAGAAAGAAAAGATCAATGAATTGGGTTTATTATTAAAAAAAAAAAAAACTAGAAAAAGAACAAATTAAAAGCCCTCAATTAAATACCAAATTAGAAATTCTAAAAATAAAAGGAGAAATTAATAAAATTGAAAATAAGAAAACTATTGAATTAATAAATAAAACTAAGAGTTGGTTCTATGAAAAAACCAACAAAATAGATAAGCCTTTAGTTAATTTGATAAGAAAAAGGAAAGAGGAAAATCAAATTGTTAGTCTCAAGAATGATAAGGGAGAACTTTCCTCCAATGAAGAGGAAATTAGAGCAATAATTAGGAGTTACTTTGCCCAACTTTATGCCAGTAAGTTTGATAATCTAAATGACATGGAGGAATATCTACAAAAATATAGATTGCCCAGGTTAATGGAAGAGGAAATAAATTATTTAAATAGCCCCATTTTAGAAAAAAGAAATAGAACAAGCTATTAACCAACTCCCTAAGAAAAAATCTCCAGGGCCAGATGGATTTACATGTGAATGCTACCAAACATTCAAAGAACAATTAATTCCAATACTACACGAATTATTTGAGAAAATAGGGACAGAAGGTATATTGCCAAATTCCTTCTATGAGACAGATATGTTGCTGATAGCTAAACCAGCTAGGGTGAAAACAGAGAAAGAAAACTATAGGCCAATTTCCCTAATGAATATTGATGCAAAAATTTTAAATAGGATATTAGCAATGAGATTACATACAGAAAGTCATCCCTAGGATAGTACACTATGACCAAGTAGGATTTATACCAGGGATGCAGGGCTGGTTCAATATTAGGAAAACTATCAGCATAATTAATTATATTAATAACCAAACTAACAAAAACCATATGATTATCTGAATAGATGCAGAAAAAAGCATTTGATAAAATCCAACACCCTTTCCTATTAAAAACACTAAAGAGTATAGGAATAAATGGGCTTTTCCTGAAAATGATCAGTAGCATCTATTTAAAACCATCAGCAAGCATCATATGTAATGGAGACAAACTACAACCATTCCCAATAAGATCAGGAGTGAAACAAGGCTGCCCACTGTCACCATTACTATTTAATATTTTTATTAGAAATGTTAGCTTTAGCAATAAGAGAAGAAAAAGAGATAAAAGGAATCAGAGTAGGTAATGAAGAAACCAAATTATCACTCTTTGCAGATGACATGATGGTATACTTAGAGAACCCTAGAGAGTCAACTAAAAACCTACTAGAAACAATTCACAACTTTAGCAAAGTTGCAGGATTCAAAATTAATCCACATACATCATCAGCATTTTTATATATTACCAACAAAGTTCAGCAGCAAGAGATACAAAAAGAAATTCCATTCCAAATAGCAGATGATAGGATAAAATATTTGGGAATCTATCTGCCAAGGAAAAGTCAGGAACTATACGAACTAAACTACGAAACACTTTCCACACAAATAAAATCAGACCTAATCAATTGGAAAAACATTAAGTGCTCATGGATAGGCAGAGAGAACATAGTAAAAATGACAATACTACCCAACCTAATCTACTTATTTAGTGCCATACCAATCAAACTCCCAAGAAATTATTTTAGAGATCTAGAAAAAATAGTAGCAAAGTTCATTTGGAAGAACAAAAGGTCAAGGATTTCAAGGGGATTGATAAAAAAAAAGGCAGATGAAGGTGGCCTTGCTGTACCAGATCTAAAACTATATTATAAAGCAGCGGTCATCAAAACCATTTGGTACTGGCTAAGAAATAGAGCAGTCGATCAGTGGCACAGGATAGGTTATCAGGACAATCTAGGCAACAACCTGAACAATTTAGTGTTTGATAAACTCAAAGACCCCAGCTTTTGGGATAAGTACTCACTATTCGGCAAAAACTGCTGGAAAAATTGGAAACTAGTGTGGAAGAAATTAGGGCTTGACCCATACCTAACACCACACACCAAGATAAGATCTAAATGGGTTCAAGATCTAGATATAAAGAGTGATTTTGTAAGCAAGTTAGAGGAACGTAATATAGTTTACCTCTCAGACCTGTGGAGATGGAATAAATTAATGTCCAAAGAAGATCTGGAACTCCTAATTGAACACCAGATGGATAATTTTGATTATATTAAGTTAATAGTTTCTGTACAAATAAAACTATTGCAGACAAGATTAGGAGGGAAGCATCAAACTGGGAAATCATCTTTACATTTAATGGTTCTGATAAAGGCCTCATTTCTAAAATATATAGAGAATTGTCTCATATATATAAGAATTCAAGCCACTCTTCAGTAGATAACTGGTCAAGGGATATGAATCGACAATTTTCAGATGATGAAATTAAAACCATCTCTAGTCATATGAAAAGTTGCTCCAAATCACTATTGATCAGAGAAATGCAAATTAGGACAACTCTGAGGTACCACTACACACCTGTCAGATTGGCTAAAATGACAGGAAAAGATAACGATGAATGTTGGAGGGGATGTGGGAAAACTGGGACACTAATACATTGTTGGTGGAATTGTGAACGAATCCAACCATTCTGGAGAGCAATTTGGAGGTATGCTCAAAAAGCTATCAAACTTTGCATACCCTTTGACCCATCAGTGTTTCTATTGGGCCTATATCCCAAAGAGATCTTAGAGGAGGGAAAGGGACCCACGTGTGCAAGAATGTTTGTGGCAGCTTTTTTTGTAATGGCTAGAAACTGGAAACTGAATGGATGCCCATCAATTGGAGAGTGGCTGAATAAATTATGGTATGTGAATGTTATGGAATATTATTGCTCTGTAAGAAATGACCAGCAGGACAATTTCAGAGAGGCCTGGAGAGACTTGCATGAACTGATGCTGAGTGAAATGAGCAGAACCAGGAGATCATTATGCATGGCAACAACAGTATTACATGATGATCAATTCTGATGGACATGGCTCTCTGCAACAAAGAAATGTCTCAAACCAGTTCCAATTGTTCACTGAAGAAAACCATATACACCCAGAGAGAGGGATATGAAATATGGACCACAAGGTAACATTTTCATGACTTTTATTGATGTTTGCTTGCATTGTGTTGCCTTTCTCTGGTTTTCTTTTTTTTTCTTGTAGATAGGATTTTTCTTACACAACTTGTCAACTATTATTACATTATTAACATGTAGTGGACTTCCTGCCATCTAGGGGAGGGGAGGGAACTGGGGGTAAAAGTTGTAATGGAGAGCTTTGTAAAGATCAATGCTGGGGAACTACCCATACATATGTTATAAAAATAAAAATCTTTAATAAAAAAAAAACACATTCTCAAGGAAAAGTACCCTGATATTATAGAACCTGTGAATTAAAATAAAAATTAAAATTATCTATCAATCACCTCCTGAAAGAGATCTCAAAATGAAAATTCCTAAGAATAGTATAACGAAATTCCAGAGCTCCCAGATCAAGGAGGAAAAGCAGCCAAAAAGGAACAATTCAGATATCATGGAGCCACAGTCAGGATAACAGAAGATCTAAGAGGTTCTATATAAAAACAGTGGAGAGCTTGGAATATGATATTCCAGATGGTAAAGAAGCTAGAATGCCTACTAATAAAACTGAGTATAATCCTTCAGGTGGAAAAAATGTATATTTAATATTTAATAAAATAGAGGACTTTTAAACATTTCAGATGAAAACACAAGAACTGAATAAAAAATCTGCCTTTCAAATACAAATAAACAGGAAAGATGAATTATAAATATTCAAAAAGGTTAAACTCTATATTCCTACTTGGGAAGATTATACTTGTAACTCCTAAGAACTTTCTCATTATTAAAAGGAGTATACATAGATAGAGGACATGGGTAAGAGTAGACCATGATGGGATGCTATCAAAAAATAAATAAAATTAAGGGATGAGAAATAGAAATACACTGGGAGAAAGGAATGGGAGAAGTAAAATGGGGTGAATTATCTGATATAAAAGAGATGCAAATGAGTTTTTACAATGAATATTAACATAATAAGGTGAGGCAGAGGACAAGAACCTTAGTCTCATAGGAATTAGCTCAAAAAAGGAATAACAAACACTAAGTGGGGTGTAGAAGTCCATCTTACCATACAGGAAAGGGGGAGTAATAGAAAGGAATCAGATTGGAGGAGATAAAAGTCAGAAACAAAATACTTTGATAATGAACAGGGTGCAAGAAGAGAGAGAGAGAGAATAAAATAAAAAAGGAAAATCACCTGGAAGGAAATACATAGCAATCATAACTGCGAAAAATAATTCATAACAAGTTTCTCTGATGAAAACCTCATTTCTCAAATGTATGGGAAACTGAGTCAATTATGTAGAAATAAGAACCATTCCTCAATTGATAAATGGTTAAAGGATATAAATAGGCATTTTCAGACTAAGTAATCAAATCTATCTCTAGTCATTTGAAAGCATGCTCTAAATCACTATTGATGAGATAAATGCAAATTAAAGTAACTCTGAGCTAGCACTCCATACCTATTGGCTAATATAACAACAACAAAAAAAGAGTTGACTAATGTTATAGGGGATATGGGAAGATTGAGACACTAATGTATTGTTGATGAAGTTGTATAACTGATTCAACCATTCTATAGAGCAATTTGGAACTATGCCCAAAGGGCTAAAAAAAATTACTCATACTCTTTAACTATACTATGACTACTTCTGTAACCCAAATCATTTTTTAAAAAAGGCTGATATGTACAAAAATATTTATAGCAGCTCTTTTAGTGGTGGCAAAGAATTGAAAATTTAGGGGACACCCATCAATTGAAGCATGGCTAAACAATTATTGTACATGTTTGCAATGGAATAATATTATACTACAAGAAATGACAACCAGGATACTGTCAGAAAAAAGCCTGAAAAAGACTTACTAGTAAAAGGTGAAATCAGTAGAACCAGTAACATTCAATAACAGCAAGGTTGTAATCATGATCAACTGTGAATGGCTTTTCTATTCTCAGAAATATAATGATCCAAGACAATTCTGAAAGACTTAAAATGAAAAATACTATCCATCTCCAGAGAAAGAAATGAAGAAGTCTGAATGCAGATTGAAACATGCTTTTTTTCTTAGTTTTTTTGGTTTATGTTTTTCTTTCCACAAAATGACTAATATTGAAATATGTTTGATATGATTGTACATGTATAACCTATATCAATAATATTTATTAACTGTATAGAGCATTGTGGGAATATAAAATGCAAAATATTCTTTACTCTCAGTGTGATTACTTTCTAAACTGAAGCTGGAAGGTCTAAAAGAAGTGAACATACTATTTCAGGAGGTAGATGATACTTAAAAAAAAAAGCAGGGTTCAGAAGGATATTAAGAAATTTTCAGTTGCAGATTCTAAGGATCTCTCCCTCTGATGAATTAGTTCCTTCTAGAACCTCCATGTGAAGGAGGGGCCTTAGACCTGCCATTTCTTCATTCCTCTCTGGGATACACACTTGACACTTTACTGTTCTACCATCTTGTCCACTGTGTACTCTCTCCTCCCCCACTTTACTCCCCCTCCCCACTTCACCCCTCTTCTTTCAGCTTCCTTTAATGTTTTATTTTCTTCCAATTTAAGATCCTTGGGGACAGGGACAGCTAGGCTGACAGGATATTATGCAAACACATGCAGAGACTGGATAACCACTTATAGGTGATTATAGGTATATAGGTCAAATTTCTTTGGGAGTATGGCTTGAACTAAATGGAAGTCATTTCTAACTCTAAAATTTTGTGATGAAACTATGGATTGATGAGATGGAACTTGGAGGCCAACCTTTCTTTCTTTTTCTTTTTTTTTTAAACATTTTCTCTGCTTGAGGCTAAACAGTTCCCACGGCCTAGGGGAGAGGATAGCCTGCAGGTGGAGGTTAAGTGGTCCCAGCTGTGGGAATGAGAAGGCTTCAGGGGCAGAGAGCCAGTCAGGTCATTATAAGAACACTTGAAAATCTCAGGTACTCTCTGGTAAAAAGAGCACAATTAGCTTGAGACTTAAGTAATGACACTTAATGAGATGATTAAAGCCTAAAAATGTTTGGGCTTTTTCTCTAGTAGTTAAAAGGAAAAAAAAAAAAAAAAAAGCCGTGAAAGTATGTGGCCAAAAAGGCTACACATATCTCAAAAATCACATAATCACACACACATACACATTACTTGCACTCTTGGAAGCAAACCATCAAGTGATTGAAAGTTTATTGTTTCATAATTCTTGCATTAAGTGATATCTATACACATATTAAAAATACTTTTTGCGTGAACCTCATTATGTTTCCATTATCTCCTGATTAATTTTATAATTTTCAGAAGAAAAGGATATCATTATTAATTAGGAACACTATACAAAATATCTGTGATATAGAATTAGAAAGCATTTTAGAGACTGTCTAATCTTGCAAGAATCCAACATTTTAATTCTGAACAACCAGGGCTTTGTCCAAGGGTGACAACATGGTATGTAGAAGATAGACTAATGTGGGCAGGGCATGAGACTAAATCGGTTACAATATTAAAGGAGGTGGGAAGAGCTTTTAGTAGCTATAGGAGCTACTGATAGATAGAAGGAAGGTACTTCAAGGCCCTATTAATCCTGAGAATAGGGTCTTAGGCTGTTTTAAGTAAAGGGAAATGCTTCTCTGAAACATATCTCACCTGGGAAGAAGGTTCACATAGTTATCAGTTAGGAGTAAGTAGCAGACTAGAAATCAGTGCTCAGATCATAGTTCCCTGCCCTTCTCCCAATAAAAGACTCTCTGTGATTCTGTGCACTTTTGAGACAGGGACGAAACTTTCCAAGGATAGTGACCATGCTGCTCTGCACCTTGGAAAAAATAATGGAGAGTATGCAGCACAGCTACCAGACAGCCTCAGGACAAGTGATGGACTGAGAAACTGGCTTCTAGACCATGATCCTTTCCTCTTCTTAGTTGATGTCTTTGGAAAGAGGTTAAGTTTTCTTGAAAAAAAAATATGGTACCCAGAATGAAACACAATACTCTAGATGTGGTGTGAGTATAGATAGCAGTAGTACTACTGCCTAGATTATTTTAGAAATTATGCTTCCATTATTGTTTGCTAAATTCATATTAGCTTTTTCAACTATTGATATACACTGATTCAGGTTTTGACTACAATTACAGAGTCTAATAGTAGCTTCCTTATTATGTATTTGTATAATTATTTAAAAAAACAAATTTGTTCATTTTACTAAAACTTCTCTTACAAAGATTATTAATGACTAAATAATCAATAGACTCAACATCCTTTCCTCAGCTCTCAAACTTAGTCTTGTCTTACATTGATACTGCTGACTTCTCCCTTTCATTTTTTAAATAAAATTTTATTTTGTTGTCTTTAAAATATAACCCTATTGGTGGTATTTCTGGGTTACGGGTATGAAAAATAACTTTTTTTTAGGTATAGTTCTAAATTGCTTTCCAAAATGGCTGGACAAATTCCCAGTTCCAATAATTGTGCATAATATGCAAGCCCTCTCTTTCTTTATAGTTCCCTCTATTCTTCTGACATCAACCTCTTGGTTTTCTTTTACCTCAGAAATTACACCTTTTTACCTCTTATATTTAACTTCTTTGTTCTATTCTCTAAATTCGTGAGTCATCCACGAATGTCCTTAGCCATCTTTTTTTTTTTTTTGCAATATTCTCTTTCTTGGAGATTTTATTCTATTTCAAATATTTCAATTTCTAACTCACTATGAATGACAAATCATATTTCTAGCCCTACTCCTCTTTTGGGGGTTCCTGTATTTCTATCTCCCTACATCTTCATTTGGATGTTCTGCTAGCACCTCATGCTCAATATGCCTGAAACTGGGAAATGTTTTTTTGTATCTTAACTGTGCTCCTTCTCCTAAGTTGTTCTTAATGGTGCTATTCTCACAATCAATGGAGCTTGAAAAGACTTCTGCTTCTTCCTTACCTTTCCATACCAAATTCATCATTTTTATTCCCTTGCTCTCTTCATACTGATGGGGGCTGTTTGGCTCCAACTTCTCTTTCTAAACTTAACATTTTATTGCATTTGTCACACTTCAAAACCCAATCAAACTGGACATCCCATACAATATTATATTTCCCATTTCTGAATCTTGTTATAGGCTGTCTTCATGCCTGGAAAGCACTCCTTCCTAATTTCTACCTCTTAGAATCTCAGGTTATTTCACATTTCAAGTATAATCTGTTCATAAGGCCTTTCTTTAATTCTCCAATTATTCGAGCATTGCCTTTATTTTGTAACTACTTAAAAAGTTTTTATGCCAGGGACTGCTTCATTTTTGTCTTTCAATCTCTTTTATTAAACTCAGTACTTGGACACATAGACATGAGTATATCTAAGTATAAAGAGAGAGGGCTTTGAAGTCAGCCCTGCTTCTGACATATTCTGGCTTTGTGGCTGAAAAAAAAGTCATTTAATCTTTCAGTTTTCTGTGCAATGCTCTAAGACTTTTAGGGCATTATGTTGTAGATAATGCCTTCCCTACATCAATCATAGGTCAAGTCCCAGCCCTACTATGTTACCAATATTGTTAAGTACTAGGGACACATAGACAAAAAAAATGAAACTCAAGCACCTTATTGCACCAGGGGAGACAACACTTAAATAAATAAACATGCAATTGATTGATTACAAAATTGGAGGAATAGACTAGAATAGTGGTATCAAATTTTCACTTTCTATAGGAAAACTCAGTGCTTTACCTTTCCTTTTTATAGCTTGTTTTGTACATATATTTTTTTTTGCATGTTATTTCCCCCATTGAATTGTAAGCTCCTTAAACAGGGACTGTTTTTTACCTCTTCTTGTATTCCCAGTGCTTAGTATAGAGCCTGGCATGTAGTGGGTACTCAATAAAAGTTTGTTGATTGATTGTTCCTCTATATGTGTGTGCACATATATATGTGTGTGTACATACATACATGTGTGCATATATGTGTGTGTGTGATATATATATATGTATACATGTTTGTAGGTACGTGTATATATATATATATATAAATTCGGTAGATTAGTGTAGAAAGAAAGAGGGGGCAGTGATGCAAATGAATAATACATTCTGTTGATTAGTTATTGAGTACTGTATTAATTACTATTTATGTATTGGGAACTATGTAGTCAATGGTCTTCTAAAAATATCATTCTCTCAGGGAATTGCTATCTCTTGATTTGCCATCTCTGTAGATTTGATTTAGTCATTAATCTCTCTGGACTTTGTTTTTCCACACGTAGAATAATTTTGTTAAGACTCTATGAACTTGAGGGTTTCTTCTACTTCCAAATCCTGTGATCTTATGAAATTGGGTAAGCTGGGTGATACTGATTACTTGAATCATTTCACTTATTGACTTTCTGCTTTGTCAGTCATTCCAATGACTCTTTTAAAGACTAGACCAAAACCAAAAACTGGATAGGATAAGGTAGAGAATTCAGGCTTAAAAACTTATGTAGTTATAAATTCCAGAATCGGTAGGCACCTCAGAAGTAAAATAGTCTGACACTTACCCAAAATGTGAATCTCATACATAATAGCATCCATACCAAGTGTTTATTCCCCCTGTGCTTGAAAATCTCTAGTTAAAAGGGAATGTTTCAGTAAAGTGAACAGCATTTTGGACAACTCTCATGCTTTAGAAGTGTGGCTTTCCACTGAACCAAAATCTGCTTCTTTGTACCTTTGATTTATTTTTCTCAGTTCTCTTCTGGCCAAATAGAACAAATCTAATCCAGATGGCATCTGGGACCAAAGATAGGCCTAAGAATGGAATATCATTTTGCTGGGTATCTTTGAGGAGGATAACACACAATAGAAGTTTAAAGAAAAATAATTATCAAGAATTCATGGTCATTGATCACATGGTATGGCCATCAGGAGACAAAATGGTACACTGGAAAGAATATTGATTTTGAAGTCAAAGAATCTGACATCAAATTCTGTCTCTGAAATTTATAACCTGTGTGACAATGGGTAAGTCACTTAACTTCTGCCTTAGACTGCAGTTTCTTTACATGTAAATGATGGGGTTGGATTACTTAGATGATCTCTGAGCTCTCTTTCTTTTCTTCTATTCTGAACTTAAATAAAACAAGCATTTCCATAACATAGTAGAATAGGAGAAAAAAAAGATTGTACATGAAATTTCAAATCTGTGGTGTACATCCAACTTGCTAATCATTTGAAATATATAATAAAGTTATCGTGCAACTTTTTTCTTCCTTCCTGCCCTAGAGAAAAGTACCATTAGATACAACACATGTGTGTATGTATATTTATACATATATCTACATATATGGATACATTTATGTGTGTATATATTCTATATATATATCATCCTATACATAATTTAAAATTTCAATTCTTTCTCTGGATGCAGATGGAATCTTCATAAGACCATTGTACTTAATTGGGTTTTTATAGTAGTCAAAATGACTCAGTTGTTGTGAAAACAATATTACTGCTACTATATCCGTTTTCTTCATTCTGCTCATTTTGCTTTTCATTATATCATTCCAGTCTATGTTTTTTTTTAATTTTTCTAAAATCATAGCGTATAAGCTCCAATTTCACCCTACATCTTCTAATACTCTGTTAATTTTGATTAGCAGAAATGTGGACCCAGAAATAATAAGTGGAGAAGTGTAATTAAACTTGAACTAATCCTAACCATTATTTATTTTCATAGAAATGAGAGGAACAGGAAAGGACAAGTTAGAACTTACAGCATATAAACTATTAAAAATTCTATGAGGATAAAAAAGATTTTGTGGTTCAAATTTGCTAAAATTCATTCATATGCAATTAAAACTTGATCAGATATCTGAATCTATATAAAACTTCTTTAGAAAGAAATATTGGAAGAGAGGGAAAAGAAACTGGTATGGGTACTATTTCTAGAGTACCTACAGATAGTATCAGTGGAGGAGGGGATACAGAAATGGCAGTAAAAACAACAACAAAATCAAACATATTTTAAATTTAAGTCAGTTTCTCAACTTAGAGGTTAAAATTCATTGTTCAGGTTTCAGTAATGAAAACACTCTAGAGCAGAAGAAAAATCTGATTCCTGGGAAAACTGATCCTTTCAACAGGTCCTCAGCCCTATGCCATTTTATCTTCCCAACAAAGTTGGGAAGTTCTTTGGTGCAAAGAATAGGTATCCTTTTTGAATCCCCACAGAGTTTAACCAAAGGCCCTAACCATAAAAGGCATTTGGTGAATTGATGTTATTGAAGTGGATTGATTATAAAGGAGTTCAGTAACTGTGTTAATGATGATTCAGGCAATAATGGTAGATTAAATTAGTTTTTGGCAATGAGGAATATTATATTGCATGGTGCAATTCAAGGTGCACTAAGCTTGGAAACAGGAAACCTTGGTTCAAATCCAACTCTGGTATTTATTAGTAATCTGTCTTTGGGCAAATTACTTAACATCCCTTGGCCTCAGTTTTATTATCTTTAAATGAGGGGTGGGATTATATGGTAGTCTTCTAAGATATCATAGCTAAAAGAACTTTTGATTCTGGGACATAAGCACATAACTCCCTTTTTATTACTTTCAGGGTACCTTGGAAACTCATATTTATACACTTGTACATTAATCATGTGGTATAATATTTCATTTATGAATCATCACTTTTTCATATAATTTTACATTTTAATCATATTGAATTGTCTATGAATAGTAAAAGAATGGCCACTAAAACAAAACAATTACTCTTAATTATCTGAAAACTAATCTCATGCTAAATGCTTACCAATCGTTTATTACTTTTCCTGCAATTAATTTGATTGTTTATCTTCACAGGGAAGAATAATAACTTAAATGATTTGCCAATAAAAGTCAAAGGAAGTATCTTGGTAGATGCTCCTAATTAGTGTTCTACTACATTACTTTCCCCAAAAAATCAATTAACACTCTGAACCAAGTAGACATGTGTAAGGGCTCTAACCTTTGCTATGGTTTAGGACATCAAAGTAGCAGAAAAATCATGTGGAGGAAGACATTTTTCATTAGGCAACTTAAATGCATACATATACACATACTTATACATACACACACATCTATACATGTGTATATATATATATACATGTATGTATATATATAATGTATATGTATCTCCTCATGTGTCTGAGAGAATTAGATTTTAAATGTTCCAGTACAATAATCCACCTTTATTGAAAACCAATGCAATGAGACAGCTAGATGGCATAGAACAGTGGCTTTAGAGTCAGGAGGACCTGAATTCTGAACTGGTCTCAGATACTTAATACTACCTAGCTGTGTGATCATTTAATTCTAATTGCCTCACACAAAAAAAGAAAATTAATGTAAGGATTCATTTTATCATGGAAAAGAATGGAAGGGATACCATGAATGGTTAAAATCCATAACTAATTTTCAAAACATCATTTAGCTTTTGATTTCAACTATCATTGCTCCACAGACATTTGTTCAATGATAGCTAACAAAAAAAAATAGATTTTTTTTTTTGTTTTAGCCACTGAGAAAAAAAGGGAAAAAATGTCAATGTTATTTACATAGAAAGAGGAGGGAATGGAGGAAAAAACCCAAAGGCACCTGGGCTATTTTTCTCACTTAATGGAGCTAACTTTAAGCATCAATAAAGTAATCAAGTTTTCCTATCCATTCATCAATTATTAGTAGCAAATGCTCTCCAAATAGAGAATATTTAGTAAACACTATCCCCCAAACCACTCAAATTCAATTCACTTGTAGGTTAAGACATCATTGTTATTATACCATTGGCCCTTTTTGAGAGCAAAGAATGGACAACAACAAAACATGTATGTAAAACCTAACACACAACTCATGTATATTCCAGAGGGATTTATTAGAGGATTTGAATCCATTGGCTAGGTTTTGGAGGAAAGCTGAGTTTAGATAGTTAAATGTTGCAAATGATGCTATAGAGTGGTTCGCATTTCAAATGAAAGGTTTACTACATTAGGCCTCTTAGAATTTCTATTTTATCACTACTCTTCTTCAAACCCCATTTTCTTAAACTGTGGGTTGGAAATCCATATGGGATCTCATAACTGAATATTGAGGTCATGAAATTATAATTTATTATCAGTATATGTTTGATTTGCATGCCTACTTTATATACTTCTATCCCCTGGGTCATATAAGAATTTATCAGATAAGAAAGGGTCATGAGTAGAAAAAAGTTTCAGAAGCCTTCTGCTAGACCAATATGTGAGGGTTAAAGGAGTTGGGTAACAATTCAATTAGCAACTGGTTTGTTCTTGACCATGTAAAGAAAATTACTTTTTTTTCTTCAGGAAAGAGTTTCCAAAAACAAGAATTGCATTTAAAAATAGTGAATAATAAATAATAATAATAACATTAATCATTATGCTCAATCATTAAGCCATACTTTAGCCTTACTTCAGTACTAATTCATATGTCAAAACCACTTTGAACTGTGAGGTGAATCACAGAATAAAAAATAAAGAAAAGGAGAAAAAAGGAAGAAGAGAAGGATGAAATTAAATGGCAGTAATTAGAGAGCAGCCTAGAGTTAAGAAGATTTGAATTCAAACGCTTATTTGAGTCAGATTCCTCAATAAAATGAGCTGGAGAAAGAAATGGCATAAAAACTCCAGTATCTTTCCCAAGGAGGCCTCAAATGGGAATCACAAGATGTCAAACAAAACTGAATTTTAAAAAAATAGGGAAAAAATAGAGCCTAGGGTGCTATGATTTGGCTAATCTCTATGTCAATTATTCTTGAATGGTTGATCTTTAACTCCTACACTATCCATTAGGAGATTTTTAAAGAATATTTTAAACAAACATGGGCTTAACTGTTTTGTTCCTTCTCCAATGAAAGGAGGATCACAGTGGCAGTTTCTTGGTCCTTAATCCCAAGTTTACAGAGCCAAGTAAAGTGGCAATGATATAGTAGTGGAAAGACTAAGAACTGTTTTAAAGCCAAGAGAATCTCTGTTCAAATTGTAATGCTCAGGGAGAAACTGAGGCAGTATCACACATGGAAATTAGGTAATGCTTTATTGATGTTAATTGAGAGTTCAGAATCCATAGCTATGGATCAGGACTGGTGGGACTCTTGTCTCAAAGCACCCAGTCCACCCCGGAGACCAACACAGCCACAGTCATGTTAGCCGACTGAATACAAAGTACTCAGTGATGTCATCAAGAAGCTTCAAACATATAGGGTCCTATAGCTCAGGGAGACAAAGAACTCATGGGAACAGCTGAGCACATCTGGTGTCCAAGGAAACCATAAATTCAGTTCTGACATGTTAGGGAGTAAGGAGCCTTGCCAAAGCAGACTGCTTGTCTGGGTCACATAGATAGATAAGGGGGAGGTCGAGGCTGGCCATCTGGAGGTTTCATGATTACTTTGGAATGTGAGTCCAATTATTTCTGAAGGTCAGGAAGTGGGGATTGCTATTCTGGGACAGAGCAATTAAGGGAGACTGATACTGTAACTGAGGGAAACTGAGACAGTAACTGAGGGAATGTGAGACAGCAAGTGAGGGAAACTGAGACAGACACAACAAAATAATACCCCTGACACATACTGGCTAGATAACCCTAGCCAAATCATTTAAACTCTCAGTGCATCAAACAATTCTATAAATTGGAAGATTCAAAATTATATTAGTAGCTGGAAGTAACTCATCTGTGAGTTCCCTATACCTATAAAATCCCAGGCTCAATGCCTAACCCCATTTCCAAATTATTGAGAAAAACCTTGAAGAACAATGAAATTGAATTGGGACATGACATTTGTCATCACTTTATAAATTTTTATTTTTGAAAGGTTAATTTGGTTTGTAAGTTGTTTCATTTTTCCTAAATATTGGGCAAACAGTTTGGATAAGCTGCTACCAAGGTCAACAACTGTACCTGGGCTCTGCTCTAAACTTGAAGATTTTTCCCATAGGTAGGAATAACTGGATCAAAGAGACTTCAGTACATATTTTATTTGCTAAAATATCCCTTATGGAAATAGAGCTTTTAATCAAGTTAATAATGCATGTAATCACTGATCTTTAATTATTCTCTGTAAAAGTTAATCTTCACTTTAGAGCAAAATTTAAAGCAATAAAAACAACAGAGAAAATTTGATACCTTTCATACTAACTCTGACCTATTAACAGTATTTCATTTTGTTTTGCTTAATACTAGCCTTTAGCTATCAGAACCAAACAAATTTATTTCTCTATGACACTCTCTTGAATTAAAGTAACAACTCTGCCCACGCAACAATCACCTTGTAGACAGAAAATTAAAAATATCTTTCAAAAGAAGGTGTTTTAAAATATAAATATATAGAATTTTCTGCACAGGTAAAAATAAAATTACTTGCTACTTTTTGCAGCAATTTGCTTTCTAGAAATTTATGGTCATCTTCTGACTTAATTTTTAAATAATATTGGGGGCAACCTAGATAATACAAATGATCTCACATTGAGGAAATTATTTCTTCTATGGAGTAGAATATTACAAGTGTTACTGAAAATTGTACTTTTGTTGTTTAAGAATATATTTCTAAAGGTAACTACAAGTTATAATTAAATTTCTTTTAAAAAGAGCAGATTTTTATTTGTTTGCTGGTTTTCATTCATACCTCCATAGTATACATCAAATATTTCATTCCTCTAAAACCAGCATTAACTACATCAGTTGTATAAATAATCATCTTTGAGAAAGACAACTAAAGTCAAAATGTGGCTTTGAGAACTCTATTTCCTTTAAATTATAGAAATGCCAAGGTACAATTTGGATCCAAAATGCAAGAAACCCTCAAGAAAGTTGAATTCTCCAAAGCATTTTCTAAGAAAGGAAGAAGAAAAAAAAAGAGAGAAAGAAAGAAAGAAAGAAAGAAAGAAAGAAAGAAAGAAAGAAAGAAAGAAAGAAAGAGAGAGAGAGAGAAAGAAAGAGAGCAAGAAAGAGAGAAAGAAAGAAAGAGAGAAAGAAAGAAACAGAGAAAGAAAGA
>JAJPUD010011203.1:0-19804 GCA_023553655.1 Myrmecobius fasciatus | reverse complement strand
AAGGAAGGAAGGAAGAAAGCAAGAAAGCAGAAATTTGTTCCCTCTTCAAAGGGGGCATAACAGGAGAGGTTAAATAAAGAGGGTTTCCTATATCATCATTTTTGGAACATTTAAAACAACCAAACATGAGTTGTTTCAGATCAGACATTTAAGTTAAGTTCATAACTGAATTGGGTTTGAATTCAACATAATTCAATTCATATCAACAGGATTTTTACATTGTTGGAGAAAACAGATTGGTATGACAGATTAAATTATAAGGTTAAGAGGTTTTCCTAAATTTCTCCAAGCAAATCTAAAGCATAAGGGAGATTTCTACCTACAATGGGCAGTCTAAATTGTATTTTAATTAGACCCAGTCCTATTGTGAGAACTTGGGGAAAGTTCCTTATCCTTCCCCATGCTAAAACTATGATAATATTTTCCACTTAACTTGTCTCACAAAGGGTTTGTGTTATTAAATGAGTTCAATGGGATTAATAAATTTAAGCATCCTGAGATCCTGGGAGTTAAGAGAATTTTGTAAGTACAGAACACTCTTATTAATAATGCATTTTACACAGCTTGGCATATTTACCGAGAGATAAAATGCATAGTGAGCATAAGTACACTGCTTTGCATCACCAATGATGACTTTTGAACAAGAAATGGAATGAAAGATACCATCCAATAAGTGGATGATCAGAAAAAAGACAGTCCAGTTATGAAGCATGATTGAGGAATATATATATATTTCAAACTCTGAACTTATATGCACAGCATATTAAAAAAAAACAAAAAAGAAGAAGACCAACAATGTATTTGAAATGTCTTTCACTAGAGGGTCTTAGAGAGATGAGAAGGGAATGCATTACCATCCACACTGGTGGAAAAAAAGCACCCATGGTCTTAATGTCCTGGATCCTTAGAATGTGCTATTCAGATTTTGAAGAAAAGGCAAATCTGATGTACAAGAAAATACTATATAATCTAAATGACTGCTAGATTGAAATTTTCCCTAAAGGACTTTTGAGCTCCATTGCTAAACAAAATGGGAGCCCATCATTTTCCCTTTCTTACCCTAGGGCTGACCTAGTCCAATGAATAATCATATCTGTGACTAAACAATTGGTTTGCATTTTATGATACTTATCCTCTTATTTCAATGACCTCTTCCTTATTCCCCAAGCTTGAAAATCTTATCAGTACCCTGGAATTTAGCTCTGGAAGTATGACTGGCCTTCTAAGTAGATATCATGTGCTTCTACCTTTATGCTTTCTTTCTGTTATCTGCCCATTTTGTGGAGGGAGGAGGAAAAAAAAAACTGAATGGCAACCATAGGATCAAATTCTCATTGGTATTTAGGATGGGATTTAGAAAACAGCTCTTTAACTGGTTTTATTTTTCATCTGGAGAGCACAGGAGTGTTATAAATAAAGAAGGATGGAAACATTCATTAAAAAAGGAGGACATACTAGAGATTCAAGCTAGGGATATGATAAGAAACCTAGAGAGAAGTTTATAGTTATCAAAAAGTGTACCTAGTTTGTCCAAACATGACTTGCTAAGTGTCAAGGGCTGATATAAATTTTGCCCTGATTTCAGGACTTCTTCAATATAAACTGTTAATCCATTTTAACTTTCATGTGGTTTCCTAATATTGCTGGGAGAAGAGGGAACTGAATTGCCTTCTTTTTTTCCACTTGAACAATATGGCCAAGTGTGAAAATGAACAGAGATTCAGGAATGATTTAATTTAGAAAAAAAAATGAAGTTGGAAGATTCCCTCTTCCCCTACTTCCCCCCCCCCCTCCCCTGCCCCAATCCCTTTAGGTTTGAAAAAGAGAAATAGCTTGGTAAAGTGGGAAACAAAACACTGGCTCTGGAATTAAAGAATTTGGATTTAGGCCAAACTTTGATGCTTACTTACTGGATGACTTTCCATAGGTCAATAAATGGTTTCTGAGGTCCCTTCAAGGCGTGGATTTATGAACTCATGATCTTTGAATCATAGCTCTGTCAGTCACTATATGAGAAGTAACTTACTTCCCCTCTTAGTTTCTTTATTAGTAAAAATAAGGAGGTTGTACTAGATGGCCTTTGCTAGCCAGTCCAATCCCAAAACTATGATTCTATGAAATAAAATAAAATGTTGCAGGAGGGAAGGTTGTTAAAAAAAAAAAAAAAAAAAAGGAGAGGATGCACATGAGAGGAAACATGTAAGAATTTAGATTTTCTACTCTGTAGTCAGCATAGTACTGAAACAATTCAGAGAACAGAAAAGTATTAAAGATTTAGGGTAACCTTAATTGGTTAAAAATCTTATTTGCAAATATAATTTAGATAGCTAAAGTAGAGTAAGATGTGGATAGGAACATTTCATTGTAAAGACATCTGCCTGAGGAAATTCCCTCTATTGCTACTGGGCAGTCAGTGTATTGTTAGAATAAGATAAGGCAGATTATGAAGTACAGATTGCTAAATACTATGGGGATTTAGAAGGGAGATATACTATTGTGCCTATCTCAGTTTCCCTCAGTTACTGTCTCAGTCTCCCTCAGTTACTATCTCAGTTTCCCTCAGTTGCAGTATCAGTGTCCCTTAATTGCTGTTTCAGTCTCCCTAAATTGCTCTGTCCCAGAATAGAAATCCCTACTTCCTGACCTTCAGAAATAATTGGACTCACATTCCAAAGGAATCATGAAACCTCCAGATGGCCAGCCTCGACCTACCTCTTATCTATCTATGTGACCTAGAGGAAGCAGTCTGCTTTGACAAGGCTCCTTACTCCTACCTGTCAGAACTGATTTTATGGTTTCCTTGGACACCAGATGTGCTCAGCTGTTCCCATGAGTTTTTTGTCTCCCTGAGCTATAAAACCCTATATAATGTTTGAAGTTCCTTGATGACATCACTGAGTACTTTGTATTCAGTTGGCTAACATGGCTGTAGCTGTGTTGGTCCATGGCCTGGACTGTGTGCTTTGAAACATGACTCCCACTAGTCCTGATCCATAGCTATGGATTCTGAACTCTCAATTAACATCAATAAAGCATTACCTAATTTCCATGTGTGATACTGCCTCAGTTTCTCCCTGAGCATTACAATACCTATGCTGGCCAGAATATTCTTCATAGTTTACTGAAGATGATATAATACAAATTGAGCACTGGATAATTTTCCTGGACCCAGAGAAGAAGAAAGGGCATTCCATACAGGGTGAATATTGGCAAAGGGAAATTTTAATTTCAAGGTATATTGACTTATGCAAAATGTTTCACACTAAGTTATTACTTGATTACCTGCTGAGTTCATAATGAATCTAAAGTAACAGAGAAATAAAATGATTTAAAATAGTTGTTAGAATAGCTGCAATTGGAGGCCTTTAATCAAATTAAATAGTGATGTTAAGACAAATTCATTTCAATAGATTTTTCTACAGTGACTGACAATAACTGAGCAGGAAATAATACTTCTGGGCCAGTCTTCTTGCCAATAAATTAATTTTGTTGATCACCATAACTAGAGAGAGAAATCAGAGGAGTTGGGAGGTAAGTAAGCTGAGTAAGTAGAACTCAGTCCTTCTGAGTTGGATTCAGAAAAATGAGAAACAGTGAATCTTCTTGAGGATGGTTCTTCTGAAGTCTTACACTATTTATTGACTATATAAGTCACTTGACATTTAGTCTTTGCTACCTTGTATTATTAATTGTCAGAATACACTAATGGTCTGTCTGGTTAGATTATAAAATCCTTAAAGTTAAGGACTATGTCTTCCACCTTAGTATATCAATATTTTATTACCTTTACATAGTATGTGCTCAATACATGTTTGTTATACAATTGCCAGTATTTAGATAAGGCAGTAATCAAAGCAAATTAGTTAATTCAACTTCTATAGGTAGTTATATTCTAATTCTGTGGTATATTTAAGTAGCAACTTCCATATTCACTAGGCAGTCTTGGTGAGCTAAAATTAAGTTAGATAAATCACAAACTCTTTGGGCTCTGTTTCCTTATCTGTAAAATGGCAGGTTTTGGATAGATAATCTTTAATTCCCTTTTCAGCTTTAATATAATTCTGAAGCTAAGATATGAAAAGAATAAATTTAAATACCATGTGTCACCCTACCAGGCTTACCACTGTTGGAATGTGTTAATAGCTCTTAATGAGCACCTTTCATTGGCAATATAAACAAACAACTGAAGGAGAAACAGAATTGATCAAATGAGGCAGAAACTAATTAATTCATGGTTGCCAGAATTTATTGGGACTTTATAGCAATGAGACCAATCTTGCTTGGCTGGTGCTATTATTACTCTCCAGCCCATAATCTCTAACACCACCACCAACAACAACAATGAATATGTATGTAGTGCTTTGGTGTTTGTGAAGCTTTTAACAAATGTGTTTTAATCTTCACAATAACTCAAAGGTGTTATCATTATTCCCATTTTACAACTGAGAAAACTAAGACAGACTTTGGTTTGTCCAAAAAAGACTGAATCAGCTTATTTATTTATTTATTTATTTATTTTTGCTGAGGCATTTGGGTTAAATGACTTGTCCAGGATCACACAGCTAGAAATCACACAGCTGAATCAACTTATTTGTTGATTGCTACTTGCCATAAATATAAGCAATTAAATATTAAACATTTATTGGCATATTATTATACATACTATGTATAAGGTGGGGACAGCTAGGGAGAACAATGAATAGACTGCTAAACCTGAAGACATCTTCCTGAGTTCAAATCTAGCCTCAGATACTTACTCCCTAGGTGATCCTGAACAAGTCACTTAAGCTTGTTTGCCTCAGTTCTTTCATCTATAAAATGAACTGGAGAAGTGGCAAATCACTCCAGTATCTTTGCCAAGAAAACTCCAAATGAAGTCATGAAGAATTGGACATGACTGAAAAATAACTGAACAAAAACAACAATGTAAAAGATGTCTTTTTGTCCCTTTAATTTATTTGAAAAAATCAGAGTAAGAAAAAAAAATACAAAACAAAGAGAAAACATTGTCTTGTGTCCAGAAGAACATCAGGGAGGATTCAAAATGCAGAATATCAAATTACCAGATCAAGAAAGTGTGTAAGTTTGCAAAGGTAAAAAAAAAAAGAAAAAAGAAAAAAAGGAAAGTGTGTAAGTAGAAGAATTTACATTCATGAGTGTCCATTTTTTCTTTACTTGCTTGTAAACTGTTCTTTGGTTCTCTGCTGTGCATCTTATTTACTTTATTCTTTTTCCCTTCTTTCATCCCCCAACCACTCCAAGCAAGCTACAATTATGTATATCCATATAGATATATACATATACACATACACACCCCACATATACACATCTTTCCTATCTCTACTGACTCTCTGCTTAAATTTGTAGCTTGCCTTGCTATTAGTTGACCTTCTCCCACCCAAGGATCCCTCCCTTGTCTTCCCTCACCCTTTGCTTCCCCATCCACTGATCTCTCCCCCTTTCTTTCTTTCTTTCTTTTTTTTCTTTTTTTTTTTCTGTTTTTTTTTTTTTTTTTTTTATTGCTGAGGGGGCTTAAGTGACTTGTCCAGGGTCACACACAGCTAGGAAGTGTTAAGTATCTGAAACCAGATTTGAACTCAGATCCTCCTGACTTCAGGGCTGATGCTCTATCCACTGCACCACATAGCTGCCTCCCCCCTTTATTTCTTTATAGATTTTGGAATGTGCTATACCCTGCATGGTATATCTGTAGTGTTGCCTACATCCATTCCCCAAGTTAATAGGTTTTCAGAAATACAAGCCCTTCTCCCCCCTCTGCACTTCATTTGTATAACATGATTACTATTTTTATCTTAACTTTGACAATCTTTCTTTTGATTTGCCCTATGTGAATCTTGAACATATAATAAGTTTTAAAAAACCATAAACAATTGGTCCATGTTTGAACAGTTTGTCCATGTTGAGTTCTTTAAAATTGATCTTTGATATTTGCTTTTTACATGTTAGATTTTATGTTAAGTTCAGGTTTGATTGATAGAAAGTCCTGAGAATCTGAAAGTTTGTTGAAAGTCCATGTTTTCCTAATTCAAAATTATAGATAATTTTTCTGGATATGATATTTTTGGTCTCAGGCCAAGTCTCTTCTTTTGATTGTTGGTAGATATGATACCAGGTTCTGTGGTGTTTTATTGTAGCTGTTAATGTCTTGTGCATTCTAATTGTAGCTCTAGGATATTTGAATTATTTTCTTTTTCTTATTTCTTATTTTTTCTTTTTCTTATTTCTTATTTTTCTTATTTCTTACAGAATTTTCCATTTGATCTGTGAGTTTCAAAATTTGGCAATGATATTCCCATATGTTTTCCACAAAGGATTTCTTTGAGGTGATGGGTGGATTTTTTTTTTTTTCTGTTTCTACTTTTCCTTCGCGTTTTATCACTCTAGGACAATTTTCTAGGATTATTTGCTGTATTATTGTGTCAAGGTTCTCTTTTTGGTCAAAACGTTCTAGCAGTCCAATTATTCTTTTATTTTCTCTTCTTGATCTGTTTTCTAGATCAGTCATTTTTCTTGTTTCACATTCTGTTCTATTTTCTTATTCTTTTAATCTGTTTTGTTATTTCTTGTTCTCTCATAGCTTCACTGGCTTCCTCTTGCCTGATCTAATTTTCAAAGATTTATTTTCATCTTTGAGAGTCTGCACCTCCTTTTTCATAATCTTGTTTTTCTTGGATGGTTTTTATTTTTTTTTAGTTTTTCCTCAATGTCTCTCATTTGATTTTTAATTTCTTTTTTTGAGTTCTTCTATAAATTCTCTAAGAAATTTGGCCCTCTATGAGGGCCATTTCATGTTACTTCTTGTGATGGAATCTTTTTTTTTTTTTTTTTACTAAACTGTTCTCTGAAGATGAGTCCCAGTCTTCTTCTTGTTACCATAATATTTTCAGTGGTGTGGTTCTTTCTTCTTTGCCATTTCATTTTTTTTAAATGAAAAGTATTATTATAAGTACTTTGAATCATAGGTTGGGGGATGGTGAAGCTTCCCCTCATCTCTTATCTCTGACCAGGAACCCCAAATCAGGAGCTCTACCCTCCTGGAAGTGCCCACAACCAGAAGAATCCCTGCCCCTCTGTTTCTGCACTTAGCAAATCCTGGGTCCTTCTTGCCCAGGACTGCATCTTAGCTTCAGAGCTGACCCTGGCATTCCCTATCAGTTGAGCCTCACTCAGTCTTCCTGGACTCATCCCCACTCGCCAAATATTCTGGGGAGGTACAATTATCTATAGTTCCTGTAGAAGATCCAGCTACAACCACCTAGCTGGAGGAATCACCACTTGATGTTTCTGCAGAGGCGTTTTTGTTTCAGATAAATTAATCCCCAGCCTGGGGTTTTTCTTCAAATCTTCTCAGGTTGTATTAGAAGGAGTCCTGTTCTGCCAAGTCATCTAGATTTTTCACCCTGGAGGCTCAAATGTGTTCTATTTGTGGGGGAACTCTGAAGAGCTTGAAATTTACCAATTTAGGAGCAGCTAAGCAGTGCAGTGGATAGAACACCACCCTTGAAGTAGGGAGGACCCAGGTTCAAATCCAGTCTCAGACACTTGGTAACTCTTAGCTGTGGGACCCTGGGCAAGTTGCTTAGCCTCAATTGCCTCAGGAAAAAAAAAATATCAACTTAATCTAGAATCTTCCCTAATCCTTGTTTTTAAGGATATTGTCATCTAACTAGACAAGCCAGTAATATATTCTTATACATTATATATTATTGCTCTTTTTACTAATAAAACAAGGTAATAAGGATTAAATTGACAAATAAGTGATATATTCCTCTGCTTACATATATATATATATATATTGATTTTGATTTGTTTTTTATTTATTTTTAAAATACATATTGCTTTATGAATCATTTTGGGAGAGAAAAATCAGAACAAAATTGAAAAACCATGAGAGAAAAAAATAAAACAGAAAAAAGAAGTGAACACAACATGTGTTCCTTTAGATTCAATCTCCATATTCTTTTTCTGGATGCAGATGGCATTTTCTATTCAAAGTCTTTTGGAATTGCCTTGTATCATTGAACCACTGAGAAGAACCAAATATTTCATAGTTGATCATTGCATAATCTTGTTCTTATTGGATACAATGTATTCCTGGTTTTACTTGTTTTGCTCAGCATCAGTTCATGTAAATATTTCCAGGCCTTTCTAAAATGAGCTTGTTTAACATTTTTTAATAGAACAATAATATTTCATTATCTTCTAATACCACAAGTTATTCAGCCATTTCTCAGCTGATGAACATCTACTCATTTTCCAATTGTTTGCCACCACAAAAAGAGCTCTACAAACAATTTTGCAATATAGGGTTTTTGTTTTGTTTTGTTTTGTTTTTTCCCCTCCTTTAGGATTTCCTTGGGATACATAACCAGTAGTGGCACTGCTGGATCAAAGGGTATGGATAGTTTCATAGTCCTTTGGGCATAGTCCAAATCATTTCACAACTCCACTAACAATGCTTTAATGTCACAGTTTTCCCACATGACCTCCATTATTTATCATTGTCTTTCCCTGTCACCTTAGCCAAACTGAGAGGTATGAGGTGGTACCTCAGAATTATTTTAACTTGCATTTCTCTTATTAATTGTGATTTAGAGCATTTTTTTTCACATGATTATAAATGGCTTTAAATTTATCATCTGAAAGTTGTCTGCTCATATCCTTTGACCATTTGTTAATTGCGGAATGACTTGTATTCTTATAAATGTGACACCGTTCTTTATATATTTTAGAAATGAGATCTTTATCAGAAACATTGGCTGTAATATACTTCACTTTACATCTAGTTTATATTGGTTTTGTTTATGCAAAACTTTTTTTAATTTAATGTAATCAAAATTGTCTGTTTCACCTTTCATAATGTTCTCTAGTTCTTCTTTGGTCATAATTTCCTCCTTTCTCCAAAGATCTGAGAAGTAAATGATCCCTTGCTCTCGTAATTTGCTTATGGTATCACCAGTTATGCCCAAGTTATGTATCCATTTGAACCTTATTTTGATATGGGGTATATGAGATGGAGGTCTATACTAAGTTTATTGTTTTCTAGTTTTCCTAGCAATATTTGTCAAATAGTGAGTTCTTATCCCAGATGCTGGCTGGACTTTAGTGGTTTATCAAATACTACATTATTATAGGCTTTTATTACTGTGTTGTGTGTATTTAACCTATTCCACTCATCCACTACTCTATTTCTTAGCCAGTACAAATGGTTTTGATGACTGCGGCTTCATATTATAGTTTTAGATCTGGAACTGCTAAGCTATATATAACTGTTTTTGTTTGTTTGTTTTGTTTTGTTTTTTCCATTAATTCCCTTGATATTCTTGATCTTTTGGTCTTCCAGATGACTGTTGGTTTTGCTTTTTTAACTTCCACAAAATAATTTTTTGGCAGTTTCATTGGTATGGAACTGAATAAGTAGACCAATTTAGGCAGAACTGTCATTTTTATTATATTAGCTTGGCTTACCCATAAGCAATTGATATTCTTCTAGTTGCTTAGATCTGACATTATTTATGTGAAAAATGTTGTGTAATTATATTCATATATTCCTGGGTTTGTTTTGGCAGGTAGACACAAATATTTTATTTTGTCTACAGTTATTTAAATGGAATTTCTCTTTCTGTTTCTTGCTGATGGGCTTTGTCATTAGTATATAGAAATGCTGATGATTTGTGTGGATTTATTTTATATACAATAATTTTGCTAAAGCTGTTAATTATCTCAAGCAGGTTTTAGATGATTTTCTAGGATTCTCTTATTATATCATCATTCCATCTGCAAAGAGTAATAGTTTTATTTTCTCATTTTCTATTCTAATACCTTTAATTTCTTATTCTTTTCTTATTGCTAAAGCCAACATTTCTAGTATAATATTGACTAATAGTGGTGTTAATGGGCATTCTTGTTTTTACTCTGATCTTATTAGGAATGTATCCATTTCTAATAACAACCAACAGTAAGCATTATTTATAATGGAGGGTATAGCTTCTTTCCATTACAAATAATGCTTACTGTTGATTTTTGACATATACTACTTAATATTTTAAGGAAAACATCCTTTATCCCTATGTTCTCTAGTGTTTTTAATAGGAATGAATGCTGTATTTTTTCAAAAGCTTTTTTTTATCTATTAAAATTATCATGTATTTTCTGTTGATTTTGTTATTGATCTGATTGATTATGGTAATAGTTTTCCTGATATTGAACCAGCCCTGCATTTTTAATATAAATTTCACTTGCTAATAGTGTACTATCCTGCTGATAAGTAGCTACAATCTTTTTGCTAATATTTTATTCAAAATTTTTGCATTAATATTCATTAGGGAGATTAGGTCTGTAATTTTCTTTCTCTGTTTTGCTTCTTCCTGGTTTAGGAATGAGTACCATATTTGTATTATAGAAGGAAATTGGCAGCACTTCCTCTTTACCTATTTTACCAAATAGTTTATATATTATTGGGATTAATTGTTCTTTAAATGATTGATAGAATTCCCTTATGAATCCATCTGGCTCTAGGGATTTTTCCTTAGGGAATTCATTAATGGCTTGTTCAATTTCTTTTTCTAAAATGGGACTATTTAAATTATTTATTTTCTCTTCTGTTAACCTGGGCAATTTACATTTTTGTAAATATTCATCCTTTTCAGACTTGACACCATATATTTGGGCAAAATAGCTCCTAATTATTGTGGTAATTTCTTATTGGTGGTAAGTTCATCCTTTTCAATTTTGACACTAGTAATTTTTTTTTCCTTTCCATTTTCTTATCAAATTAACCAAAGGTTTTGTTGGGGTTTAAAAACTAACTCTTAGTTTTACCACATTTTTATTAGTTTCAAGTTTATTAACCTCTCCTTTGAATTTCAAAATTTCTGCTTTGGTATTCAATTGGGGGTTTTTGATTTGTTCTTTTTCCAGATTTTTTTTAGTTGCATGTTCAATTCATTGTTCTTCCCTTTCTCTATTTCATTCATGAAGCTATTTATTTTTCCCTTAAGAATTTCCCTTAAGAATGTCTTTGGCTGCATCCCATACCTTTTGTTATGTTGTTTCATTATTATCATTCTCTTGGATGAAATTATGGATTGTTTCTGTGATTTGTTGTTTGACACATTCATTCTTTAGTATTAGATTATATAATTTCCAATTTTTTTTTAGTCTGTCTTTCTCTAGTCCTTTATTGAATATAATTTTTATTGCATTGTGGTCTGAAAGGGAAGCATGTACTATGTCTGCCTTTCTGCATTTGATTGTGAGGTTTTTGTGTCCTAATGGTCAATTTTTGTGTAGGTACCATGTACTTTTGAGAAAAAGATATATTCCTCTCTGTCCTTATTCAATTTTCTCCAAAGGTCTATCATATCTAGGTTTTCCAGGATTCTATTAATCTCCTGAGTTTCTTTCTTGTTTATTTTGTGGTTAGATTCTGAGCAGGGAAGGAAGGTTGAGATCCCACACTAGTAGAGTTTTGTTGTCTTACTGCTTCCTGTAACTGGCTTAAAATCTTTTCTAGGAAACTGGCTGCTCTATAGCTTGATGCTTACACATTAAGTAGCATTACTACTTCCATGTTTATCAAAGAAGTAGGACCCTTTATCAAGATATACCTCTATTTTTATTTTTGTTTTATATGACATGAGAACTGTTATCCCTGGTTTTTTTGTTTGTTTGTTTGTTTTTTTACTTCAGCTGAAGCATAATAAATTCTGCTCTAGCCTTTTACCTTTTTGCCATATGTGTTTCTCTGTGTCAAATGTGTTTCTGGTAAACTACATTTTTTACAATTCAGTTTTTTAATCCACTCTGCTATTCACTTCCATTTTATGAGAGAGTTTTTCCCATTCCCATTCACGGTTTTGAATACCAACTCTGTTTTTCTCTTCATTTTATTTTCTCCTCTGAATATACTTTTTGTATCTCTCTTTCCAACTCGTTCTTAGTAGTGGTTTTTTAATTTTTTTGATCCACCTCACCCATTATCTTATCTTTTATCACCCCTCCCACTTTCCCTAACCATTATTTCCTATTCCCTTCTATCTAGCCCCTCCTTTTTCTTTCCTCTTTCTCTTCCTACTTCTTTATAGTGTTAGATAAATTTCTATACCCAAGTAAATGATTAAATTATTCCCTCTTAGAGCCAAAACTGATGAGATCAAGGTTTAGACAATGCTCATTCTCCTCCCTTCTTTCCCTCTAATGTGATAGTTTTTTTTGCCACTTCATGTGATTTAATTTTTCCTATTATACCTCTCTTTTCCTCTTCCAAAAAGACTTTTTCTACTCCTTTATCCTTTTTTTTTCTTTGATATCATGACATCAGAGTTCATTCACAATCATACCCTCCATCCATGTGATGTCCTCCTCTATCTGCCCCAATAGTAGATACAATTCTCCAGAGTTGCAGAGATCATTTTCCCATTTAAGGATGTAAATAGTTTAACTTTTAATAACATGAATTTTCCCCCGTTTACCTTTCTATGCTTCTGTAGTATCCTGTGTTTGAAGATAAAATTTTCTGTTTAGTTTTGTTTTGTTTTGTTCTTTTCCAACAGAAATGATTGAAAGTCTCTTATTTCACTGAAGATCCATTGCCTCACTTGAAAAATGATGCTGAGTCTCAATGGGTGGTTAATTCTTGTTTGTAATCCCAGGTCTCTTATTTTCCAGAATATGGTATTCTAAATCTTCAATTTTTTATAGTAGAAGCTGCCAGATCCTGACTATAGCTCCTTGATATTTGGATTGCTTTTGTCTGACAGCTTGTAGTATTTTTTTCTTTGAGATTGTAGTTCTGGAGTTTTGCAACAGTGTTCCTTGGAGTTTTCCTTGTGACTTCTCTTTCCTAAGGTGATAACTGAATTCTTTCAATGACTATTTCCTACTGTTTCTAGAATATCAGGGAAGTTTCCCTCTATGATCTTTTGAAGCATATTTTCCAAGCTCTCTTTTTGGCCATGACTTTCAGGTAGACCAATCATTTTTAAATTGTTTCTTCTGGATCTATTTTCCATGTCAGCTATTTTTCCAATGAGGAAAATTTTTCTTTCATTTTTTCATTTTTTTTTCACTTTGATTGAATCTTGATGTCACATAGTCATTTGTTTCCATTTGCCCTGTTCAAGTTTTTAATATGTGATTTTCTTCAATTAGCTTTTTCCATTTGATTAATTCTACTTTTCAAGGTGTTTTTTTTCAGTGGTTTATTTTTTTTTTTGCATTTGGTCAATTTCATTTTTTAAGGAATTGCTTTCTTTTTCCAAGTTGTTGACTCTCTCGTGCCTACCTCTCATTTCTTTTCTCATTTTTTCTTCTGCCTTTCTTATTTGCCTTTTAAAGTCTTTTACGAGCACTTCCAAGAAGATTCTTTGAGCTTGAGACCAATTCATATCACTTTTTGAGATTTTCTTGGTGAACATTCTGTTCTCATCTGAGTTGGTGTTTTGTTCTCTCCTGTCACCATAGTAGTTTTCTATGGTCAAGGTTGTTTTCTGTTTCTCGCTCATTTTCTTTCCTTTTCTTTTGTTATTTTCTCTTCTTTCACTTTTATGGTTAAGCTCTGCTCCTGGGGTAAAGAAGGCAGTGTCCTAAGCTTCCTGTGCAGCTCTGAGCCTTTACTTTGAGCACAGTACAGAAGTAGCTTTATCTGCTCTTTCCAGGAAATAGCCTGGTTTCTCAGAATTTGCCTTCTGGGCTGAGACTGGAGGCTACCCCCACTGGTTTGCTCTTCTACTGAGTCAGGATCTACAAGTCAATTGCTGATCTGCTGTGATTAACATTCTCTCACTGGTTTTTCCAGACTCCATCTAAACTGGGATGCACAATCCTGTGAGACTGACCTTTCTTGAAGTTTTTCCATTCTACCTGGAGTTGGAGAAGTTTTATTCCATCAGATTCTGTTCAGAACCTTGGTTTCATATGTTTTTCAAGGTAAACTGGGAGAGCTCCAGCAGCTTCCTGGCTTTATCATCTTGGCTCCTCTAGACTACAGCTTATTAAATTGTGGTTCTTGACCCCATGTGAGTTCCCATAAATGAATGTGAGAGTCATGAAATTATGATTTATTATCAATAAATTATTTACATAATTTTTATGTACCTATATGCCAAGAATCACATAAACATTTTCAGATGAAAAGGGGTCATGAATGGAAAGTTTAAAAAGGCCTTATATAGTCAATAATGCAAAGGAACTTCAGAGAAGAGGATTATTTTCAAGAACATTAATTGTCTCTTTTTTTCCCAATCCACTCTCAGAAGATCTAAGTTCTACTCTGATTTTCCTGTCTAGTTATGATGATTATTAAGATTAATTAAGTTATCAATGACTTTTCCAAACTTATACAACTAGCAAGTATCTGAGAACTAATTTGAATTCAATTCCTCTTGTACCACATTTCTGCCTATTAAATGTGATAGAGGTCCTTCAGTCTTTGGAGTGGACACTTGAAATTTGACCTTAGACACTTATTAGCCCGATGACTCTGGACACTTAACATTGTTTGTCTCAACTTCCTCATTTGTAAAAGCTGAAGAAGTAATTGGTAAATAGCTCCAGTATCTTTGCTAGGAAATCCCTAAATGTGGTCATGAGTCAGACATGATTGAATGTCTAAAAATATATATACACATACAAATATGATAAAATGTCCCACATTCCCTCTTTGCTTCTGATTATTTATGCAGGTATTCCCCCAGGTCTGAAATACTCTTTCCATTCTCATGTCTAAATCCAGTGCCTTAACAATAACATGTTAAAAAAAAGAAAATCTGAATTCATTTGAATGGCAAATTATCTCCGGAAATGTGCTCAAATTCATATCAGGACAAGTTATTATAACACTTTAAAATAGATGTCTCCAAATTAAAGGCCTGACCTTAAGGGTTTTGTAATTAACTAAATGGAGAATGGGAAGATCAACTGATTAGAAACTTCCACCAACCTTGTAATAGAGAAGCATTGTGATTATCTCCATCATGACCACACCTATCTGTTAATCTCAACACTACTACATTCTACTCCTTCCATCCAGCTCCAAAATTATCCCTTTTCTGAGTCAGATTGCAGCCCCTTGGGTAGTTATAACCCAACTGCAATCTAAATATCTACAACAGCAGCTAAATTGGTGCTCTAGGAAAATCTCTCAATCTCTCAATCTCTCTCTCTCTCTCTCTCTCTCTCTCAATCTCTCAATCTCTCTCTCTCTCTCTCTCTCTCACACACACACACACATACACACACACACACAAAAACAAAAACAAAAAAAACCCAACATCCTTGCCTGGTGACAGGTACTCTGAAGCAGCAGGTGCTTTTGATTCAATTTTTCCTTTTGAGAGCTGAATTCTACAGTATGAGTAGACAGAGGTAGGTTATAATCTCCACAAAAAATTTCATTATATTTTCTTTTCTCATGCAATTAGTCCTCTTCCAAACTTTTTCAGAGCACCACTCTTCTTTTAGGCAGTCATATCCAAAATCTCATTGTTATCATAAACACCTTTCTCTCCCTCCCTCCTTCCCTCCCTCTCTCTTTCTCCTTCCCTCCCTTTCTCTCTCTCTCTCTCTCTCTCTCTCTCTCTCTCTCTCTCTCTCTCTCTCTCTCTCTCTCTTTCAACACACATGTCTAATCAGATGTCAAATCTTGTCATTTCTGCCCTGACAATATCTCCCCCATCTGGACTACTGCAATAGCTTTTGTGTTGCTTTCTTTGCTCTATCTACCTTTTCCAGTCTATCTGTTATGTAGTTATCAAAATAATTTTCCTAAAGCATAGCTATAACAAATGTTTTATAATGTATAAAATTACTGGTACAGTCCTACCTATAGGTAAACATCAAAAAGTAAACACACACACACACACACGTATATATATATATATATTTATATATATATATATATATATATTATATATAGGGGCACATGATCATTTTTGTATAGGTAATAATGCATTATCAAAAAAGGTTTTACAATCACTTTTTAAAATAATAAATGTAGTAACAAAACTTCACAAATAATCATTTCTAATTAATACTTGATTTAGAGTAAGAAATATTTGTGGTCCGTATATTGTTCTAATTAGTGTCATTTATTTCCACACAATTACACACACATACACACAATTAGATGAGATGATATTACAAGCGTAGTTACTTCCATAGAGACAATAACATAATTGAAGCAGAAACATTAGGGGTTTAGCACTCAACCTGCAAATATTTATCAAGCATCTACTATGCGCCAGTCACTGGGCTAGTAAATAGAGATATTAAAAATAATGAAATATTATTTATATTTCCTCATTGCCCAACTTGGCTGAATTCATTGAGGACTTCTTTGGCTTCTCCATCAAAGTCATTATTGAGAAATTTTATCATCTCACAAGATCCAATTTTATTACCTGTACCTCACTAGTATCTTTCACCTCTTCTGACTGGAATAAACTCCATTTAAGAAGAGGGAACAGAAGAGACATATTCTCAAGACTCTCATTTTAGATCTGGCTAAACTCATTTAGTATTTCTTTGGCTTCTCCATTATGTTCCTCATTTCCCAGATATGGGATACTTCCCCTGACTCTCAACTTTCTTTCCTTTGTCATCTTCCTCCATCAGATTGTAAGCACCTTGTGAGCAGGAACAGTATGTCTCTTTTTACTATTTGTATTTCCAGTACATAATGCAGGGACTCACACATAGTGCCGAATATGTGTTTAGTAACTATTGTATAAAGGGAGATAACAAATGCAAATCCAAATCCAAAATATATACAAATCCAAGTTGCATCTTTAGTAATCACCTGAATGAGGTTATAGTGGAGATTCAGGAATACTAGTCTAAGGTTCTTTTATTGTATTTGAATGATATGACTGTGAAAAAAAAATGTTGATTTGGGTAGCATCATGTGAGCTTTGCATGTATTATGCCAAATAATATGCATTATGAATACATATATGTATATATGTAATATATACACACACATACATATAAATGTGTCTGTGAGAGAGAAAAGAAATTCCACTTGTCACTAACTTTTTGCCAAGAAACACGTTTGTGTTAAATTATACAGAATTTATTAGGATTATGGTCCCGCCATCCCTAAATGGAAAAAAAAAAGGATATTAAGTGCCTCAGAGAAACACATATATAAATTTTAAAAACCAGCATGTGGATTAAAAAGAGCAAGCAATCACTATGCCTCTTATTACTAATCATATGTGGTATTTTATGGAAAGATTTTCCTTACAGAAATTTATGTGATGCCGCACAGGGGTAAATATATGTTGATAAGACTCTTTTCCTATAGCCAACTTTTAGGGATTGAAACTATATGGGGAAAGAGGATAACCTTCACAGACTGTAATTGCGTATTTAAAATTCAAAGTGAAAACCTGACATTCTCTTCTTGGATATGAAGAATACATTGGAGATGAACTGAAAATCGCAAGGGAAATTCAATATCTATAACATACCTGAATTGAAAGTTTCTATGGAATATTCCAGTTGCCAATGTTGTTGAAAACTCCTTGTTTATTCTACTGATACTGAGCTAGGACTTAAGATTCCAGAGGGATAAAACAGGGTTATCTGAGCATTTCACAAACATGGTATTTAATATGTTTTGACTATTTACAAAACTAAGTGTAAACATGTTCAGAACCCAAGCTTTGCATCTCTCATAATACCTGTGTATTTGATTTCAGAAAGATCATGAAAATGAAGTAATGCTATTTATTGTGCATTAATTTGAGCTCTTACTTTGACCTATCCAGTGTCCCATACCAATGATGTATTAAAGGTATGACTTGGATAATCAGAATAATGTTCCTTTTTTAATAAAAGCTGATATTTATATAATGATTTATGTTCTGCAAAGCACTTTTTACACATTATCTCATTTGAGACAATTTTGCCTTAATCCTGTTGTTATTTTTAAGTTACAATTCAGTTAGCAACTGTTTACTCAATGGGACATATAAATTCTTCCAAGAATATCAGGTGATAATCTAATGTGTAAACTGCCTAAGAACAAATCTGACCATGCCACTTTTCAGATGAATAAAACCTTGTAACTCCCTATTGACTCAGATCAAATATTACTTGGAGCAAGTGGACAATATTAGGATCCACCTTGATAAAGTGAGCATGATAAAAGAAAGGGTGGTAAAAGCTCTGCCCCATGAATCAAGATTCCTTGGTTCTAAGTCTTTATAGTGTTGGGTAAGTAAAATTTTTTTATATCAAGGCCTAATTTTATTGTTTTTTAAATGCCTCACAACATTACTGGAAGAAAACCACTAGCTAAGAAGCATAGATTCACTTCAAAAAGAAAATAAGCCAATAAAAATGCAACATATGATCATTATTACTATTTAGCAGCTTATAGTGTATAGTATTTCCGCAAGGTATTTTAAAATAAAACTGTGGGTAAATAATTCACCATCTTATTTATTGATCCCCACCAGTTGCCAAATTCTACCTCACTGTCAATTATACAAAGGTCATAATAATACAATTAGGTACCATTTAGGATAAATTGAAAATCTGTGTAAAGCATTCTGGGGGGGTGGAGCCAAGACAGCTGAGTAAAGCCAGGAAGCTGCTCAAAAATCATATGAAACCAAGCCTCTGAACAGAATTTGACAGAATCAACACTCTCCAGGACATGATAGATTGGAAAAACTACAAGAAAGGTCAGTCTCACTAAGGTGAAAAGGGTGTTCAGTCTAGCTCAGATAGACTTAGGGAAAGCTTAGTGAGTTAATCACAACAAATTTGCAAACAAGACCCTCGGTCCTGGCTCAGGAGAGGAGCACAGCAGGGGGCAGCCTCCAGTTCCAGCTCAGAAAGCAAACTCTGGGAAACCAGGCTGTTACCTGAACAGAGCAGGCAAAGCTGCAAACACAAGGGGGTGCTGTGCCCACAGCCAAGGCTCAGAGATGCACAGGAAGCTTGGGATAGTGCCATCTTTACCGCAGGAGCAGAGCTCCACCTTAAAAGTAGAAAAAAGAGGAAATACCAAAAGAAAAGGAAAGAAAAGGAGAAACAGAAAAGAATCTTGACTATAGAAAGCTACTATGGTGACAGGGCAGACCAAAACACCAACTCAGAGGAGGCACAGAATGTCCACAGAAGAAATCTCAGAGTGAGATAAATTGGTCTCAAGCCCAAAGAGGCTTCTTGAAATACTCATAAAAGACTTTAAAAGGCAAATAAGAGAGGAAGAAGAAAAAATGAGAAAAGAAATGAGAGATAGGCATGAGAGAGCCAACAGCTTGGAAAAAAAGGAAAAAAAATTATATGAAGAAAACAATTCCTTAAAAAATACAATTGGCCCATGCAAAAAAAAAAAAAAATCCCATGAAAAATCCCATGAAGAACACACCACCTTCAAAAGTAGAATTAACAAAATGGAAAAAGGGATATAAAAGTTAATTAAAGAAAATCACACATTAAAAACTGAAATGGGGCAAATGGAAGCAGATGACTCTATGAGATGGCAAGAATCAGTCAAAACAAACTAAACAGAAAGAAAAAAGTGGAAGAAAATGTGAAATATCTCATTGGAAAAATAGCTAATCTGGAAAATAGATCCAGAAGAGACAATTTGAAAATGTTTGGCCTACCTAAAGGCCATGACCAAAAAAAGAGCCTGGATTGCATTTTTCAAGGACCAGTGAGGAAAACTGCTGTAAAATTCTAGAAATATTTATTGAAAGAATTCATTGAACACCTTTGGAAAGAGATCCCAAAAGGAAAAGTCCAAGGAACATTGTTACCAAAC